>JAGDQP010011598.1:11284-23410 GCA_022664845.1 Lepisma saccharinum
CTAGACTAAAAACAAACAATAAAATGACGAAAATCAAAATAAATAAATGAGGAAAACCAACCTTGAATACAGAGTCAAAACAAGATATCAAGATTGTGGCTGAAGAAATATAGTTATATAGATGAACAGTCAAATTTCTTTTAGGTTTACATTATTTACTCATTGGAATAGTAGGCTACTACTGGTAGCAAAACTCAAATACACAAGCAACAAAATTCCCGCGCGTAAAGCCATAAATTCAAGAAAACCAAGCTACATATTTCTTTAAGAGAACAAGATTGAAAATTGGTACCGTATATAAACTACAAAAATAATTTTACGATATCGTTTGTTTACGATAAGGTTTCAAGGATTTAGAGCCGAAATCACATTTTTTGAGGATGAAAGTTATCAAGTCGAATCTTTTGACATTAAGCAGAGATGTCAACTAAATAATTTACTTGTGACGTGATATGACGCCTTCCAGATATGCAACACGTCAAACAAGACATGTCACAAGTAAGTATTTCAGCACCATGCATATTTCTCGCTCATTCTTTCAAGGAATATTTGAGACACCATTATAGAATAAGTTATAATTTGTTTTGCATAAGACATCCGTATGGTTGCCTGCTCAATTACGAAGATGTTTGTAACAATACAACGTAAGTAGCAGGCACAATGAAATTAGCTGTCGGTGTCTAACGATATGTTTTAACCTTTTCTGTATATCTGTGTAAATGTTTTCTGCCGTCTTAGGAATGAGGAAGGGGGAGGGTCCAGGTACTTTTTTCTCCCTCTCCATTGTTTCAACCACACCTTCTTAATCAATGTGGAGCATTCTGATTGGTCACTCGGTTACACCTTGTTACTTGAATCCTGTCAACCGTCATGTCTGTTAGTCTCACCACCCTCTCCCTCCCTCTCTTTTTCCATGCAGACTGGGTAATATACCGCCTGGGTTAATTTTGAGTGATGTTTATTCATGGTTAGAAAAACCAGCTTGTCATTCAAATGTATAACGTTACAGGAAAAGGTGGTCAGCCAGGAAAGATTAAAAGTAGTAGTGGTGTAAAATGGACGGAACGTATGTCAACTGTATCCAACTCGTTATATATATATATTTATTATTTGTTCATTGTCTCTTGTATCCCTTTGGTTCCAAACCTTTTAATTGGATCCAACGTTTGATATTATTGTGGTAATCGAACTAAAATTACAGCACTGTGAAATATAATTATACTGCTTTAATACAAGGTCGAAATAAAAGCGGTGTCATTTTTTCTATATCTCTCTTTTCTGTTTATTTCACTTCACCAACAAAACTGACCATTCTGTTTATGAACACGAAAATCTTCAACAATGAGTGATATGACGTAGATAATATTCTTGTTAATGTGTACAAAATGGACAACTTTTAACGCTTTCTATCGTTTGCACGATACCTTAGATAATATACATCCGTTAAATTCTAATTATAGAAAACTATTTATTACATGGCATTCTTGTATAAACAAAAAAAAAAACTTAGAATTCAATAATAGTTCCAACAAATGAATATTGGTCCAATTCCCAATTTGAGAGTTTTGTAGCTGACCCTTGACCTAGAAAGTATTTCTTGTATACCACTGTTTTCAAAATTACCAACTCAATTTTGCATTTTATCATTTCCATATATTCCTGTCCTTTCACTCTGTATTTAAATATTCAAAGAGAAAAACGATCATAGTTTTACAAAAGCAAAACTCAGTAGCTGACAAATTGAATTGAATGATACAAATTCAAACCATAACATGCTTCTTTTCAATTCTAGACTTCCATTTTATACTCGTATAACTTTCCCTGAGATCTTTCGATGGTGCTAAAATATCAATTTTGGCTTACAGTTAGAATAGTTGATGATCGTTTTCCTTCCTGAACTCTTAATTTGTTTTGGAAATATGCATATCTGTATTATGTTCGTCATTCTTTTTGGATTATATTACATTCATTCGATATTAATTTAATACGCAACGTAAAACACTGACATTTAAAAAAATCAGAACGAGTGCTTAATCCATTTTTTTTGCGGGAAACCACCGAATTAGTGGTGACAGAGAAAGTCACTGAGCAATTACAATTGTCCTATAATAATCAGCTGTCATGCCTGCCAAACAGTAGGAAATACGTAGAAGTTGTAGCGCATTCAATAATCGTCCAAAAGAAATAATAAAAAAAATGACTCCATTATGTTCATTAGAAAGTTTTTCCATAGCTGCATGGCATTGTCCCAAATGACACAATATTTCGGCATATTCTACGTTTGGTCTTTAAGGGCTGAACTGGCAACTTAGTGGCCTAAGCCCATTACGTCGAAGGGATTACGTCTCTCGACGAGCACTTCCGGGGGCAGGGATTGTGAGTCTTGATTGAAAACCAGGGTCTTAGTTGAATATCTCGAAAAGTACTCACAGAAGAAGTATCAGTTAAGAGGCCTTCATACCTACGCTGCGCGTTTGTGTGTGTGAGTTTTCATATTTTTGAAGATACTGGACAAATGACAAGCAATAATGAAAGCAGCTCGAATAACACATTTGAATGTGTACTAAATGAACCGTCACAGCTTTTGACTTTGTTTATTTTTGCTGAGAAATTAGAATACCTGTAATTGCGTAGGCATATGACGTCATCAATTACAGGTAGTCTAATTTCTCAGTGAAAGTGAGCAAAGTTTATATTCAGTAGGGCTGCATAGAGGAGATTCCCCACGTCAGATTCTCATCAACATTCAACAAGGAACCGATGCGTTGCAGATCAGGCAAATATAAAATTGCCCTCTACGCTGCATTCGTGATTCATAAAATTTTCTTAAATGCATTGCTTGGGTGCAGTTTTGATCTGATTTGTAATACCAATAAGGTTTTAACTTCATTATTTGTCGAGATATTATGTCAACAAATAATGTGTAGAATATGACATGTATGTTGAACACCATAACTAGATATACAACCTGTCGTGTTCAATAAATAAATGTCACACGCGAAATCTGGCTGCCTGGCTCTGAAACTACGGATTTTTGCCATCTGTTCATACTTACTTTTTTCTTAATTCTGTTCAGGAATCACCTTGTGAAACCTGTCCTCAAAAGTTGAAACCGCTCTGAATATCGTATCCCAGACAGATTGGACCACGCAAAAGAAATGCCTGGATTATCCTCTGTACTGTAGTTTCCTTTTATTTTTTACGATTAGTAAACAATTTGAGATTTTTTGCCGTCGTCTGTTAACAACAAGACTTGTTTTAACACATTAATGGTGTAGAAATAGAGAGAACACGTGAGAGATGGTAGGGGAGGATGTCTACAGATTCACCAGATGTGTCCATGCTGAATAGTGTGTTTACACGAGTCGAGCACACGCTATATACATTCCTATGGCGACAGCCGTCGAGATGCATTGTGAAGACACATTAAAACACAGATGAGATTCACTGATGACACATACGTTATTGAAACGGACACACACACAAATCATATGTTACATTGCCTTTCTCCATATAAAGCGAGTTACGACGTTTGAAACCTGATGTAATCACATCACTTGCTTTATTTTAAATATAAGAGGAAAAGGTTGCTTTCTTTTTTTTTCAATTCTGGAAACACGAGAAGCTAACCAAGTTCTTGGATATTGTAGTTACCGTCGCGAACTTCGATCCCTTCAAGTTTATTCCGATGAATGCTGGTATAGTAGCTACCATTATTGTTCTGGCCGCTACCTTCCCATTCCCATACCTTCCATTAAATTCTAACAGGAAATTCTTAGTTAAAAATAAATTTATACATTCAAATGCAAAAATATTTTACTTTCAACACATTTTTTCTTCTTCAACAAGATATTATTAACTACTCAGGCTCCCGCAAGTGAAAATACTAATTGAATATGTAGTGGTTTTGCTCACATAAGAGAAAGCGGAACTGAAATACGTTTCATACTAATAAAGTTATTAGACGAACAATAAACATAGATGTCACATGAATTATTACTTTCAGGAACTATTTGAAACTTGAGACCAAAAGGACAATTAGAATGTTTTCCTTGTATTCAATTCAACTGAATTTATTACCTTTAGGCATCTGTGATTAAGGAAAAAGAACTGGGAAAACCTGTCATGACGGCAGACCACTGAATTCGAACCCAGAATCTTTTGAATATGAAGTAAATGCCCAACCAATTAGAATATTTTCCAAATGTCTTTGTATTGAAATTAAATTCTCTCTCAGATTTAACTTGTAACAATTTTAGCTGCAAAAGTTAATTAAACTACTACGTACAGAAATTTTGTAAAGGAAAAGGAAATTTTGTCTCTTTCCCGAATCCGTAATATCTCCTCGAAATCGTCCTTGAAGTTAACACAACTTTTAAATATCTAAAATATTCAAACGTCTTCTACAAGACGAAACCTGATAGGTATATTATTTCTATTCAAAAATTATCAATGAGCTTCTTTAAGAGGCCAACTTTCACATACTTAATCGTTCCAAACGAAATAACCTATTAAGATATCCCACAACAAGACTTGCAATTGGCAAACGGTCTACGTTCTTCAGAATGGTACCAAAATATAATCTCAGAGATATTTTCAACTCAGAGCAAGCTTTTCTCAAGAACAATTTTGTAAATACTATGGTTTGTTTTATGCTTATTTGATGATATGTTTATATTATTGTTGTTGTTTGTAAATAGTCACGATTTATTGTTAGTATTTTTAGTGTCAAATAGCAGTATTGTCAAATTTGAAAATGTGTACAAATAAATAAAATTGTTATTAGGAACATTATCAAGAATACAGAACAAATCCAGACTTCCAGTCTGGTTTAGCAACAACTTTGACGACAATAAAGTTTGTTTCAAATACAATTTTTCGAAAACGAACCACATTTACAATTTTTTTGTGTAAGTTGGAGTAGTTGGTTGTACGTTTCGAATGCGCGATTTTGTATCCACCGTGTATAATATAGAAGAAAGATCAGGAGGTGACGAAAAGTATATGGGTAAAAAAGAAAATGTGACACCACAACCCAAAAAAATATAGTTGAAACAAATTACTTGTAAATATGCTCCTCATAAAAGGAATTAAAGTAACAAAAAAGAGGGAAAATGAAGAGGACTCAAAGAGCAGACAGAAAACGACTTATAATAGCGTGTGTATGCACGAGAGAGAGAGAGAGAGAGAGACAGACAGAGAGATAAGCAGCAGCTTGGGTCGTACAGCAGAAGTTACAGAAACAAGAGGACCGTCTCATTGCCTGTGCTTCTGAGTCAACTCAATGCATATATAAGAAGCGACTATGTATGCGCCTCTTTCACAAGAAGAAATAACATTTGTTACGAGATGATGACACACACACACACACAGAGAGAGAGAGACAGAGGCAGAGAAGAGAGAGAGAGAGAGAACGGAGAAGAGGTAAAGGACGGCAGGAGAAGATCTAAAGACCGAAAGAGAAGTCGGGGGGTTAGGTACATCGAGTCATCGCGGAAAAGACGAAAGAAGAAAGAAATACTCCTCACCAGTGGGTTGGAACATAGAAGAACGTGGAGACTACTTATAATTCTTAGAGGAACCAACACAAAGACGTACGGCAGAGAGCTCTTTGAGATGAGATGGCACGGGAGGGAGGGGGGGTTAGAGACCCAATGAGAAGATACTACTCCTTCACGGACGGGGCCGGGACGCACCAAGGTTCCACTTACACAACGCCCAAGTCCCTACGGCTTCTTTTACCCTTCCAACCCAGAACCAACCCTTCCTATTTCTTCCTTATTCCCGAGGGAACTCTGTCCCTGCTCCCAGACTACTGGAGGCAATTACTTCTTTTCCACACAAGACAAAGAAACGCCTGGAGGTCGGGACGCTTTTCCAGATCTCCCAACTTTAACTTCCGGCGTGTACAAGCCATAATAAATTTCATAATTAGTCTTCAAGGAGCATTATCTTCGCTGTGAATGGGATCAAACAGAAAAATTAACAAAGTCTAAAATTTCCCCAAAGGCTTGATTATTAAAGCTGTAGCAAAGATGGGTAAAAAGCGGCGTAAAGAAGGGAAGAGAAAGGACGCTCAAAAAAGATCCGCTCAGGGGAGATGTGTATGAGAAAGGAGAAAAGAGATATGGAAAAGAGAAATGAAAATATCCATAGGAGAAATAAGACAAGAACTAATGTCTGCTGTTTTGGAATAAGAAAAATAGAAGCATACGGGAGTGTGGGGTAAAGCGGGGGTAGTGAAGAAGACAGACGAAAGCGCAACTGATGGATAAACACCAGCCAACAAAAATTATTCCCTACACAAACACACAAAGTTACGAGAAATTGTAAAGATGAATTAATTCAAGTTCTTTCCTAAATGTTTATATATGTAGCAAGGCATGAATTCAAAAAGACTATTTTGTTATTCTGTTTTTACTTTCTTCTTTCCTCATCTACTGACTATATGCGAGCTACACGACGACAATAAGAATACGAAGAAGAAGCGTGATTACTTGAAATTCTCTGTAGTGTCGGTAGCAGCGAATCACCTATGTGATGAATATTAACCTTACCATATCTAAATGTGAGTAGTTACCATTTGACACAGTACTATCGTTCTGCAGCCTTGCTGAAAACAAGAAAAACCACTACTAATTCCAGCAGTTTGGGGGTATGGGACGAAGTGAATGAAAAAGAGCATCCTTGAAATGTTTCGTTCATACTCAGCCTGCACTGGTGCATTAGTTTCGATCGCTGACCTCGGATAAACTTTATGGAGTTGGCGCGGGTCCGATTCCCGCTCATTACACCCAACCGAATGTTTTCCAGGGATTTTTCTCAGTCCCAAGGGACGAATCCCATGGAGGTACCTTCAAAATAAATCCTGTTTGCTATCTTCCCTTTTTCTATCCATGAAAAAGTGCTTGTCGTGCAACATCATCCCACAGATATGACATCAGAAATTTTAAGTTTGAATTGTGAATTAATTTACTTAGTCGGATTTTGCTGTTTTCATTTTTTTTTGTTTACATCGTAGGTATATTGACAGAATTTTGCTTAATAATAATGCATTTACTCCGAAAAAATATTGTATAAACGTGACGTCATGGAACAATTGTTTAAGGAGGCAGACTACCTCCGAGACGACCCGGGTTTTACCCTCGCACCCGCTAACATTTTACGTGTTTCCTAGGAAACCAGAACAGCTTATTAACGCAATGTAATTTCTAAGGACACCGCTTGTCCACATCTTTGCACATTAAAACTGCATAAAAAGTTATCAAAAATGTTCTAATTTTGTATGTTCAAAACATGTACAAGAGATATCCCAGAAAACCGTACACAGAAACGTAGCTTGTATTTTTAAATGTGTATGCATTTTTTCCTGATTTCATAAAACTTGCTTAAGTCACCAGTAGATGTCTCTGCCCTCAGGAGCATTTTTTCTTAACAATCATAGTAAACGGAAATTCTATGATTGGTTCAGCATTTCTTGCTATCTGAAATATGGCAATACGAACCAATCACAAGCTAGAATTTATTGGGATGTTTAAGAAAATAAGCTATTGAACTCAAGAGACATCTACCGATTAGGCGACAAACTTCCTTGAAGCCAGAAAGAAATGCGTACATAGTTATGAATGCAGGCAAATTATCTGTATTATTCTCTGTGGTAATATGTATTCATCCATGTCCAGCTACTTGCGTAATCCTCCGGTATTTCAACTGCTGTCTAGATTGTTTGACTCAATAGACCATCTTCTCCAGCATCCATTTCATATGTGTGAAGTTTTATATTATTATTATTTTAAGTTTTTTTTACCCTTTTGTTTTCTGTTTTTACCATTGGCAGTAGGAAGATGGAGAAGACGATGATTGGAGATCAAAGATAACCTGGCGTCATGAGACCAAGCCCTTGTTGAGCGAGAGAGTCTGTCTTGTCTTTTATTCTGTACAGCCACTCTTAGTGATTGCTATTCATCATATGTCACACATCCTCCTTCATTGTCAGAGAGAGACTGGTTTCATTTTCAAGTGCTCCGCCTCCCCCACAGAAAACGCCCCTCGCATTCAATCATCTGCTGTCTGACTCGCTTTACAAGCCTCAACTCAAAAGATAAAAAAAATCCTATTCTTTCCTTCCCTCTCTCTTTTAACATATCAAGCTAGAGGGCATACACATTACACACATACAAACTCACACGCATAATATATTATGATAATTTCAATGGCGCGTGTGATTACTCTTGCATACACTTGTGTATCTTGAGACAAAATAGACGTAAAGAAAATCTTACATGATAATCTAAAATACATAAGTAATAAATATTTTAAATATAGACTATATTTAAGAAATATTAGTTTTTTGAAGATTTCCCAAGCCAATAAGTGTACACTATTCTCGGTGATATTTAAAATTATTCATAAGAACGCTTTTTCATGATGGCTAATGATTTACTGAAACTTTGAATTCTTTGTTAGCTTTCAATGAAATGGCGATTACAATTTCCTGATGTTTTAAAAATATTCTTCCGACACACACTCAGTTATATACATTAAGTTCGGCCTGAGCCTGACATGCTTAAAGGTCATAAATAAATTCAATTCGATTCAATATACATTAAATTGGATTACACGAATTTTAGTCAATGACGACTGATGATATTTGTGGAATAGAAACTATTTCTGCGATTTCATTTATTTTCAGTTGAAATTCTGACCAATGGTAACAGTAAGTGATGCAAATAAATGAGTATGCACATATTTTTACTCGCTTGAACCAATCTTTGCTGATCTGGAGGAAGCTTCCCGATAAAGCAGGTTTTAACTATTTCCGTGCTGTTCGAGACCGCGCAAGCCGCATAGGGTCAAACCGAAAAAAAAAAAAAAGACAGAAATTAAAAATTTTTAACATGAAATTTTTGCCTTTGGACCTTGCTCCCTGCACCCCTACGCACATGCGCAATCGATTCCATACTCTATTTGGTAGGTTGTATTAGGAGAAAAACAAGCCGACACCAAAAAGGATCCAGGTTTCGCGAAGAAAATCACCGTATGAACTAATTCCTCATTCCATTTCAGTGTCTAGACCACCCCCCACCTAATACCTTTTTGGCACACACAAACGTTGTATACCTAAACAAACCAAAAGACAAACTGAAAAAAATCGATGGAACTTACTCAAGATTATATCCAGAAATTCCTACCTGGTAAGCTGTTTTCCTACGTCGCGAGTTATTATTATTACCACTGTTTCCATCCCAGCTACTGCATAAGCTAGTCGTATAGCTCATAGCTCAGCCGCGGAACAAGGTCCAGTGCTACAGTGTTATTGAGTGTCGAGTGGCGGATCCACGTACTGTGGTCGCAGAATATCCGTTTATCAAGTTGCAAAGACTTGAGTTTGATTCTCAATCACGTGGATGGCCCATATATACAGTACATTATTTTATATTCTTCTTGTGGATTTAAAGGTGAAGTTCAATACCTATACCTTTCCTGCAATCACTCTACTTCAATCGCCATTTTCTTTTTCTTTTTTTTAATGGCTACATTATTAAATGTTCTAAAGCAGCGTACAGCTAAGCACATACGTATACTGACTGACTAAATGGATCCGCAAGACAGTAATTCTTCTGTAGAGCAAAGCTGGATGGAGACTGAAACAAGAACGCTTATTTAATTTGAAAAATAAAATAAAATAAAAAGCTAGATCTCCCTTTATCACAGTTTTATAAGAGTTTGAAGTTCCCGTTTAAGCATCATATTCTATTGCATGTCACAAAACACTACTCTGCCTTATTCTATAGTCCTTTAAAAAGTTCAACTGACGCCCAGTCTCACAGAAAAAAAAAGACTTTTCGAAGAGGCCATATTGCATTACCATCAGTCCCACCATCATACTCATTCCTTCTCGAGCAAAAATAAAAACATCAAAAGAAAAATAATAAAATAAAAGCTCTTTTAAAACGCATTCATTTGTTTGACAAAGCGTTCTTTGGTTGTTCCGTAACATGCATCTGGATTTAATTTTACCATCCATTCAAAAATGTACTCAAAAAGTCAGCTTAAGAAATTCTGGGTGTAACTATACGAATTTTATTTGCGTCCTTGTTTCGTTATCTGCTGTTAAGTACTCGTTACACGTCAGACAGTCCCTTGGGTGGGGGATCGGCTCAGTTACATTATCTCCGAACATCTTTAAAAGTATGACTTCACATGTTTTCTTCTCTTCTGCTCTCTAATGTGTGGCACATTAGAAGAAAAAGAATGCCAATAGTCTGTATGGCGCCCAATGGAATAGTCTATCGAGAGTACGCATATACCAGAAATAATGTTACGTATATAAAGAAACTGCAAATGTACACAGCTACTTGCACATTTCTTTAGGAAAGCTGAATGTTTTCGTCCAAGAAGAACCCGGGTAATTTCGTGACACTGTCAATTTCGAGATAATTATTTATTTGAGTCGAGAGTAGAAAGGAGGTAATCGCGAAGAAAACAAGAACTACCGGTTAGCCAAATGGCTAGCACACTCGCTTTCTGTGCGGATAGTTCCGGTTTTAAAACCCGGTGGAGGTCCACTGACCAGAATGATTCGGACGCCATTTTAACTTTAACTGTAAGTTCCATCCGTAAATGTTTAAGAGATCGTTTATAACATTAATCACAATTCAAACAGAAAGAAAAGAAGAAGATATTTTCTGTAGACATGTTGAACAAAGAATCACTCATTCAATACAATACAGTCGGCCACGATGATCGTGTGGTCTGAGGCTTTAGGTCGGCGTCCTCAAGATTTTGTAAAGTTTAAAAAACCTAACAGCTTATAGAATCGAAACGAGTAGTTACTAAAATGGTCCTAAAATACGAAAAGTTTAGCATTACAATATACTCCATTAAAAATAAATAGATACACATTAAAAAAAAAATACAATCTTTTGTCCACTCTCCAGTCTCTACTCATCCGGTCACCTTTGTTTCGTTTTCAACACAACGAATTATTTTCTATATCAAGAAGAGCGCACAGGTAGACAAATTCAGACACTGAGTAACGAACAAAGGTGTGATTGAAGATAAAGTATTTCCCTGATCACAACAAACAATGGCGTCGGTTTGTTTCCATTTAGATGAACTAATAAGAGCAAGCTTGTTTGGTCTTACGCAAAACGGTTTACACAACACTGACACAAGAAGTCTATATTTAAGGATATGTCAAGCAAAAGCTCCTTATAGGACTCCATTTTTCTTTCTCCCTGATTCTACTCTTTTTGAAACATAAAAGAAAAAAAATGAACGTTACCTCTTGGTTATGTTGCAGCCAAAAGCCTTTATGGTGGCAGAGAAAGTTGGGAGGGGGGAGCAAAAAGCTGGAAGGGGGTACTGTCTCTGAGAATTATCTCCGTGCATCCACCAAATGCAAACATTCATCCCTTCCTCCTCCAAGCACACGAGTCGAGGCCTTACAAACAGTGTAATGTCTCTAGAAGCCGGCCTGCAGCAGTGGCATATAATTTGCGTCGTCTATTTCATTAGCCTTTGTTTGTCTTGGAGAAACCGGGGAGGGGGGATCAAGAGGAACAAACCTTGTGTAAAGCAGAGAGAAAAGATGGAGAGAGAGAGAGAGAGAGAGACAGCCAGAGTCCTCTTCCCAGAGACAAGAGTACGCGAAGAGGACTATGGAACGGGAGATATATAATGAGGAGGATGGTCCCTTCCGTGATGATTCGTTATACTTGGACGCATTAGACTGCTGACTCTATGATTTTACACTGTTCTAAATTTCGCTGGAGGGTGAGGAGAGAAGAGGTCGGAATCAGAGAAAGAAAACAACATTAAATGAGGACTACTACCTCCTTCCTTCCTTGTTATCTCCATTTTTATAAAAAAAACATCTTTCTCTAACTTGAAATGGAGATAATTGAATTTATGTCAATCTTAAATTATATTATTGACACTGTGTACACTTCAGAGACATGAAAATTGCTCTATCAATTTCGAAGGAAGGTTGAGCTAGAAGCACATTGAAATGGGAGACACGGGAAGCATTTTTGTGATCTCTTCGTTTCTTTAGTAAACTGTTTTCTCCCAAATCAGTACTTTAATCCTTTTCTTCACTGCTGTAATTTGAAACAACAACAA
>JAGDQP010011598.1:35682-46248 GCA_022664845.1 Lepisma saccharinum
TCTGGGATCAAATAAAGATATTTGTAACAAATACTTCGGTGAATCTTTCAAGTGTATTTTGATTTTGAACTTCTCGACTATCCATGAAATGTTTTGAGAATGTTCAAACGTTGTACTGCAGTTGTTGCGCTACTTGCTTCTCTAACATTTCATTGTTCTATTGTCATCTTGAAAATTTCGAACAAAAAAATAAATAAATAAAAAAGTATCAAAGCGAATCACCAAGTACGCAAGTGGGTAACCATGTAACGGAAACCTGTTCCAGCTCAACGCCTGCATCTAGACCACCCAACATACACCTTGTGCGCCGTATCATTAACTCTATGACCGTATCTACACTCTACAGTAGTAGAGAAAACAAATTGTCGCTATAAGCTTTGATGAACTAACTTTGTCGATGATATTACAAACATATTTATTCTAAAACAGAAAGAACTCTGTTAGTTTCTAACGACACACAATTTTTTTTTCTCTTTTGTATTTTCCCAGTGTCTGTTCGTGTGTTTGCACACTTTTATGATTTCAGATTTACAATCAGTGACCTTGCTTTACTTGTCCGTTTTTAACGTGGTGACCTTTCTTCATGTATTTTTCTATTCTGTGCACTCTGAGAAACTGAACATATATCACTAATATGTTCATAATTTTACTGTCAGATTTTTACTAATTTACTTGCCTGAATTTCTGATACCTACGACAAAGTGTGGCTCGCTGTTACAACTTTTTTTTTTACAGTGTATTTTTCGGTATACGACGATTGCACGCTCTTAAATCTGTAGATCGTCGCACCTGAAAACAGAACGATTTATTTTAAATCGTGTTGGTGGACCACCAAGGGGCAGACTGCAGAGTGTGAACATTAAAAAGTTTCCAAAAGTTATCATGGTACCTTTGCTTCTGGTAAACTTTTTTACTATTAAAAAAAAAACTGTCCTTTTGATAAAAATCATACTTTTTGAGTTCAGAATATATTCCTGTAAGCAAAATTAAAATTTGGTAACTTTATATTCCGTTACTGTTTGTTAACAATATTCAATATGAAATTTGATACCATTTTAAAAAAGAGAATAAATTGTACTTATACACAGAATCTTGTTCCTTTCCCACAAGACACATTTATAACAGATTCTTAAGTGAACATTGCCTCTGTACATATTTGGCAACAGCTCTAAATACTGTTTTTACAATTCTACCTAAATATTTTATGAGTCTTCCTTTTAATAATAATAATAATAATAATAATAATAATAAAGAGATTGCATGGACTAACATGCAGAATCTCAACATGACAGTTTTTTTTAAAATATGATTTACGATTTCATTTAATGCGCTACTTTTATGATTTTCTACCACAAAAGAGAGAATCCTTTATATATTCTTTCAAATCTTGCATAATTTGACAGATAAGCACATAAATATTTATTTGTAAAACCGAAGATTAAAAAGAAAAATACAAAGAAAGTTAATAAGGATGATAAGCACTGGTGCTTGAATTTCGACTTAATAGTATTTAAAGTTGCTAAACTATCTAGTTTATGTAAATCATAAACAAGTTGTTAGTGTGAGTTTGCAGCGTATAAAACGTGGTATTAAGATAGTTCCTGTACCAAAAGAATGACTAGAAAATAGTTGGCAAATACGTGGATTGGTGGTTTAGTTTACCGTTTAGTATAGTAACCAAATGGGTTATGAATTCGATTTCTAGTGGTGACACCGTAGTGGTTCGGAATCAGATTCAAACTGTAGGTCTCTCTTCTTTAGAGCATCATGTTCGCGTGATGCAAGGCAATGGAAAATCACCATCGGTTTATCTTTTAGCAGGGATCTTTGGACCATGTAGGCCTGTCTGCGTGTAGAGCACCAATCATCATAAATATGCTTAGGCTTCTGTATATTTTCAAGTTACAAGCGTTTTAACTCAGTCTCTTACTGATGGCATTTACAGTCACAATGGCAGTTTATGCTAATGGCTAGAGGTGGAAAAGTAAGAGGAAAATAATAATAATAATAATAACAAAAGGAGAGAGAGAGAAATATATATTTTAGTACATTAGCGACACTTGTCTGGAAGCTACCAAAGTGCCTTCTCTCTCAGTCCACTGTCATCTTTTTAACTCTTACACCTTTTTCGTTATTACTTATTAAGTAAATGTTTTCTTGTTGGTGGACACAAAAAAGTGGTAAAGTGATGAACTGCGGTAGACACTTCAGAAGAAGTCATTTCAAAATGTTTTTGTCCTCTTAGCCATTGTCGTCAGCTTCTTCTTTTTTTGTCTTGTAGTCTTCTCTCGCTCTCCTTTACCCTCTAAAGACCAGTCAGAAGATGAGGTAACCACTTACACACGTTGATGTTTTGATTTTCTTGCATACATGCACCTGATCTTGCTCTAAAGTTATTTTATAAACTTCATACCCTATATGGTGTTGTGTTGCGTCGAATATACATTACTTGTACTGATAATTCTTTTTATTATAATCTGATGGTTTAGAATTTAGAAGTGCTCTTGTCTCTTAGCGTATACACGATATCAGTCACAAAAGTACTCACATAAATAAGACCATGAAAAAACAAAAAAACATGAAAACGCGTAGTCAAATTCATAATAATTGCGGTTTGTGTTTCAATATTTTATTGAACAAGATGTCCCCACTGTCAAATCTTTCTGCTGATATTAAGTGTTTTGATGGGTGTGGATTCGTTTGTATGATTAGAAAGGGTATTCGTACTGTTTACTAGTAGATCCGACATGTTTTAAAGTATATTTAATACGTAATTATGTAAAAATAACCCCCATGTCACGTGCAAATAGGGTTATCACTTCTAAAAGTTCCAGATGAAGTGTTATGTAACATAATAAAATTTTACAGAATACGGGAAATTTTACTTTGCACTTTCTTGTTTCGGGGTATTTTCCAGTGGCGTTCCGTGACAAAAATAATAGGTGAAGTTCTATCAACACATTCCTACTATCCTTGTTTGTTAAGATTAATTCTGGAATTTCTGGGCTTAGACAGGATACTGATAATGCCACTATCTGATCTTAGATGATGTTGACTGACTTTCTGGCCCAATAAATACTTATTAATGCCTATTTAGGTTATTGATAACAAAATAATAAGTGAAGCTGAACTTCACCAACTTCACCTGATGAGCCGCCACTGGTATTTTCAAGATCCTATTTGTTTTCAAATGAGCTAATAAATGGAAGCGAGGACGAAAATTGTACACTAACGCAAAAACAGAAACTTGAAGAGCCTACTTCACTGATATGAGATGGGAGTAGCAGTAGTAGTAGTAGTTGTTGTTGTTCGTGATAGTAGTAGCCTATTACTCAGCCCCATGATTAAGTGCTTAACATCGCGGACTTCGAATCAGTACTGAGGAGGAAAGCAGTCCTGGTACTACGATCCCAACTCAGGTTATTCATGTTTCCATCACTTTACTAGGCAAATGCGGAGATGGTATACTGTGACCCTGACCACTACCTTCCTAATCTCTATACCCGGAAGAGTTGTCGTTGAGGGATGTAATCCTCTGACTCGTGACTGACTAGTCATAATTGCTACTTCAGTCAATAATTGTAAATTACACCAATGCTTTCATGAATGTGTCTGTGCGTCTGCTGTTGTGAACAGTATTAAAGCAAGAGAAGTCTTCTCGCTAGAATGATTAATAAAAAGAGCAAAAAACACTAAGAGTAATTTGAGAAGACTAAAAGGGTACAGAAGACGTGTTGCAGGGTTACGAGAAAAAATCTGGAGAAGGACCAAACCAAGAGACAAGAAATTTGTTTAGCTGAAGATATCCAACTCTCTCTCTCTCATCCAGAATCTAGATACAATGGACCCACTGTTGGTACAATTAGACGTAGTCACACACAACACAGAGGACTGTCCGCTGAGAAAAGCCAAAGTAAAAAAAAATGACGCTATAAATATACGTATGTGTGTGTGTGTGTGAGTGTGTGGATATGTCTTGAAACGACTTCTTTGTGTGTCGGTCGTCTGTGACCAGAGATGGACCATCTGACTTCAATCCGGTCGTGTGTCGGTCTTATCTACCAGCTCAAGGGATAAACCCCGTATGTTTGAAACACACGGGAGGGTAATACGAAGGCTTCTGGAAAGTGTAGGAGATAGAAAAGACAAGAGAAAAACAGTCAAAGCAGTGTTGGCGGCTTCTTTCTTTACCTCTTACGCCTTTTTATTATATCTATTTGTTAAAAAAAAAGCAAGGAGATCCATGAGAAACCACCTTCACACAAATATATTTTCAAAACCAAAAAGGAAAGAAATAGAAACATTCCATCACTGTCGACCTTTTATCGTAAAAGCATAAACGTTTGGGTGAAGTGAGACGATAAAATTTACACTCCAATAATGAGCATTATCTCAAACAAACTATGGTCTGCACAAAACGATTTTCGATACAGACAGAAAAGAACGGAGAGAAATAAAGCAAGACAAGTTAGCGAATGAGTTTTGAATTAAAATATTCTTAAATTATATCGTGAATTGGTATTATAAAATACCAAAAACTGATTGCAGTAAATATCTTGAAAAACAATAATTGATTCGGCTTCTTTTCAATTCGATTCTCCGTTCCCAGATCTTTGCCATGTCCATCTTTGTCAAAGAATATATATTTTCGGAGTTAAAAATGCTTAAAGTTACCACGGCATCGTCACAAATTACGAAATAAAGATAAAGTGAATTTTATGGGTGGTAACACTCCGTAACAGCTTTATAGGCAAATTACGAAATATCTCGACAATGGCGTAATATGAGTCTCCTGGTAGCTGTACTCCTTAATCATTAACTATGTTGAAATTTGCTAAGCCCACAAAGCATACGTCATAATCTGTCAAAATATTACGTCATTTGTGACAATACCACACTAATTATGGGCGCCTCAAGTTGCGAAACTTTTCATCCTTGTATTACGGGGGATTCATTCCAGAAATAATTGCAGTAATTGTATTTTTAAAACAAACTGTATAACTGGATTGCGCGAACTGCTTGCGAGTAAGAGAACTGAAAATTAAACATGCACTACAAACTGTCCAGAGTAAATACTATTTATTATATGTTTCAAACTTGTGCCTAGTACAGTAGTAATTATAAGGTGACCATACCAAGTGGCCGTAGCTACTAAGTTAGTAGAATGTTGGCTTAGGAATCGGAAGATCCTAAGAACGATCCTAGCGACCGTTTATCATGGCAGTTTTTCAGGGTTTTTCCTCAGTCACACCAGGCAAATCCCGTGATGATACACACTTACTAGGCCTTGGCCGACTACTTTCCGTCGTTCTCTCGCCTTCCTTATCACGGCCTGAAATACCTAGGGACCGTAAAAAAACACATTCAAAATAAGCCGCCAATGTTGGTTCTGATAAAGTGTGTTTGAACTATACGTGTATGTATAGGCACCTATATTCTGAGTCTCGGTATGGATTTTGTTGATTTTCCTTAAATACGGAATGCGAATGCCGGAATGGTACATTGGATTAAGACCATGTTCACTACCGTTCCTATTCCTACTTTCACGTTCAGGGTAAAGTAGTTGTCTGAGATGACGGTCTGTAGTTTTATAATGTTGTAAACTATAAAGTTTTAATAAAGTTACACTTAAGAAGAAAATATTTAATATCTCAACAATTGTAGTGCATTCCGTCGTTAAGAACTGGAGAATGTATCAAAAAAGATTGAATCACTGCTAAGATAAAGTGATGTCTCTTTCTGTGTTTCTCTCTCTATCTCTCAGCTAACACCGGCATCCGTTTCTGCCATTCTTTTAAATAGTAATTTCTTGCATTTTTTAATTTTTTTTTCTATTTATAATGCTGCTGTACTAGTTACAACTTCTCCATGGGCGAAGCAGGAAGACAGGTGCTGCCGCCAACAAGAGGTGACACCCACCGTAATTACAGACAGAGGCTAGTCTCTCTCCACTCTCTCTCTCCCTCTTATATATGTTGTCCCGGATGACACTTGCTTTTCCGATGGCCAAGCACGCAAACGCATTGAATAGGAAAAGGAGTTCTTTTTGGTCGCAATACAACACAGATGGTATCGCTCTCCTAAGTGTAATTATGCTGACACTCCCGCAGTATCATTGACCGCTACGCGCAGTCAACGGCTGCGATCTTTGCTATAAGCCCACATACAATGTGTATCCTCTGGACATAAGAGTGCTTTGTATTCGAATTGGGAGCCCACCCAATTGAGTGAACGGAATTCGATAGCTATAGGCCTATTAAGCTGCTTCCTGGAGATAAAGTAATTAAATGTATCAAGGAGTAACCATTGGTGCCCTTTTTGGCTGACCGAACGCAATAGGTGAGTCCCGCGATGTCTACATTACGGTTCTAAAGATTGATGTGTGTTTACCTGCTTGAGTTATATTGTACTTGTCACTCTCAGTTACATGAGCGATTGATGTGCGAATTCGTCTGTATACTGCAAAGTACAGCCAGCGCTCGACTGGTGGGACTAAAAAAAAACTTTTTTTTTTTTGGCACGAGGGTTGGCATGAGAAGGAAACGAACCAGTGCCATCTACCTAGTGCTGGGCTAAAGCTAGCGAGCGATCTTCGTTACTCTAGAAATTAATTACAATGATATTTCACACTGTTTACTAATATTCTGTTAATACGTAAAATTCCTGCAGTTTATATAAAAAATACAACCTGTAAAATAACCCGAGGGACAAGAATTATGTGAAAACAGAGCCTCGAGAGAACTCCACTCGTATAAGGAGCCACGGTGGCTCAGTTGGTAGAGCGCTCACCTCTGGTGTTGAGGGTCGTCGGATCGATCCCTGCTTTGTGGTGGACAAACACCGTGTCCGTGGGTTTTCTCGGGGTACTCCCTTTTCCTCCCACTTTCTTCATTCCACCAATTCATCCTATCATCCATACGGCCAGAAATTCAAATTCAAAATTCCACTCGTATAAAATAAAATAATCCCCATATAAATCCATGAATTGCCTTACATGGGGGCTCATACCACCATTGTCACATTTATGTCGATAGTTTTTTCTTGTCGTTCACTAAAGGTTAAAAAATCTTATTAAAACTCAACTCAGAATGAGCATGTGAAAGACATTTGAGCCATAATTATATTAATTCTTTCCAAAAGCTAAAAAGAGAGTGGTATGGGCACTAATGAAATCACGATAGTATTGTCACCAAAAGGTTGGAAATTTGAATCGAATTGTATTCGTAGCCTTTAGGCATCTTTATTACAGGTTGGGCTAGGGTAATTGAGATGATACGGGAAGGAAATCGGCAAAGACCTAGTTTAAAAGTACCATCCCGGCATTGAGGAAGAATTCTGTAAAACCTTAGTCAAGATACCCAGCTGCTGAGATCAAACCCAGGCCCTTCCGACTACGAAGCCAACTAAACAACGGTACCTCGGTGCGGGAAAAGTCGCAAATCTGATAAACTAAAACTACATGTTGTCCAAATCAGATGTCTTTTTTTGATTAGGTGCTGTATTGTCAGAGAAATGATTCCCATTGCCTCTTTTGTTGGTTTTCGTGATCGAAATCCGCTACTCCTTTATTGAAGAAGCCCATTAACGTGAAAATCCAGAAGCCAGCACCGGGATTCAAATCTGAGTCCACCAAACGCGAGCGCCGATGTTCTTTTTAAAATACAACCCTCGGTCCTTTAGAACCACATAAAACCACTATAAGAACGCTGAAACAGTATAATTAGTCTTGAAAATAAACCTGCGAACCCTACAGCAGAAGGTCAATGCCTTAATTCACCGCACACTATTGCTAATGTTTTGCACTTTACAAAACGATATCAGAGCATCTGATCAGTGAAAAGTTGTCTTCGTGTTACATATTTCTTTTGAAAAAAATACTTGTTTGAGGTAGTCCATTTGTCAAACAAATACAAAGTTCTTTTGTTGTCGTAGGTAACTAACCCTTGATGGCTGTTAGTTTATCAGCTAACACACTTCTTTAACAAATTTAAATAAACTTGGCAGCCAGGCGTAAGCACGCACGCGACACACCCAGATGCTAAAAAGAATTCTGGACAAAGCATTAGTTGTCAATGTTAATCATAAATACGTATTTAGGATTAAAAATCATATCAAAGAATAACGACAGTTCTGATTCACGAACAGGAAATTGCATTATAAAACCATTTGATTTGTCATAACCTCAGGGGGCATCTTAAAAGGAACTTCATCTGCATTTTATAACTGTGGTGCAATGACACCATTACATCTATGAAAACAAAATATTACTTAGTATCTGCTGTGTTTTTATTATTGACATTATACTCGGCCCTTTTATTCATTTATTCCTGGTCAAAAGTTGAAGATACGCTTGGCGGGTGTTCTTCGGTCGGATTTCAAATAACACTCTGGATCAAATCACATCCGGATCATTACATGTTTGATTTAATTTAATTTTACCCAGCACCGACGGTTACGGCGGTCGTGGACCTCGAAACGAAACTGAGCTTTTACGTCCTGTTGCAGACTATTCTGACTCAGGTTTTCTGCGATTTTCTTAGTTGTGCAAGGCAAATACTTATATGGTACTTAAAGAAAGGTCTTGGCTTCTATTTTCGCCAGACTTGTTCCTATAGAGGTGCTCGTCGTGGTTCGTCATCGCTCAGATTTGTTACAGATTTGTTATCTCATGACTAAAACTGGCAGATTCTTTTAAATTAATTAACCCTCTCAATTCTCAGAATTTACTCTAGTTTCACTTTACGCACTTGCAGTTAGGCTTGTGCGATTTTCTTCCAAATATCGATTGATATATCGATACTTAGAAAAAATAAAGTATCGATACCAAGGAAAATCCAATGTCCATATATCTAATATCGATATCAAAAGATTTTTATTCAATCTATATTCAATTTCCAACTTTTTTTTTATATATCAACGATTTTCGATTTCCAACGATATTTCGATACGAACGAATTTCAATTTCTAACGATTTTATCGATAAGAACAATATTCGATTCGTGAGGAATTTTCGATATGAACGATTTTCGATTCCTAATGATATTTCGATACAAACGATTTTTGATTTGCAACGATATTTCGATGTGAACGATTTTCGATTTCCAATGATATTTCATTATGATTGATTTTCGATTTTTAACAGTATTTCGATATGAACGATTTTCGATTTCCGACTAATTTTCTATATGTGATATTACGATTTTCGATTTGTTAGTGATATCGAAATTCAGAAATCACCCAGACCTACTTGCAGTCCGTTGTCATTGGAGCTACCGTAAGTTTTTACTTCAAATTCAAGTATTCTTGTTTTTTCGTGTAATGTTTACAACTGATGGTCAGTGCTCTTCAAACCTGACTTTCTCTTAATCTTTCAAAGAGCTTCCGGAAGGAGAAATAAAAAAGACATATGAAAAAAAATCTCACTTACATATTCAACTTGCTAATCAGGGTGACAGCAACGATAACGAATCCATTTATATGCCTGTCAGATTCAACATTCCTTTTTATTTAAAAAGAACCGTAAAGATGGCAAAAATCAAAACATATAGCTCTGTAATTGCAGTATATTATTTTACCAACTGCAGCATCCCCTTCAAAGTTTCGTAGCACTAAATCATAATTTCTCCATGCGCCCCAGGGGTCTGAAACAAGAAACTAACTGAACAGGCCTTAGCGAAACAAAATGCAAATGACCAAAGCGACAACTAACAATTACTAATGTCTTTAAACAGAGGGTATTGCAGTCTTAATGAGCACATAAAAACATCATCTTCTTTTATTTCTTTACATCTCCTTCACTCATTTTTTTTTTAACCCGTAAGAACTTTCTCTGAGGGCAAAATAATGCTAGTAAACTGGTTGAGGTACTGATAGATTCGAAAGATCGGGTTTCTCCAAAAGAGAAAAAAGCTTAGGAAAGAATGTTAGTACAGCTAACATTACAATTCTGGGCTTCCGGGGTTTAATGCAATGAACATGTTTCACGAAGTGTAAAAGTGAACAAGGCAGATGCCATTAAACGTGCCTGAAACGGTTACGAAAGCCACCTATTACTGACGTATGGTATACTACTTCTACTTTTCAGGATCTTCTCGCACAATAATTGGGTGAGTCCAAGGAAAGAAATGCACCGAATATTGAACAAATGCACGGAAAGAGTGAAAGTTGCATTGAGCGGCAACCGAACCCAGTTTCCCGGTTACTGGCTGGGTCAGCTCTACAAGTGCGCCATCAGTGCCGCGACAAATCTCTGTACATATTGAGTATTCCGGTTGGTTTCGGTATCTCTCACTGACAACATGAATTTTCGGAGTTGGCTCAGCATTGTGTGAACAAGAACTGAGGTGGCATACTCCGGCCATTGTATGAAGAAGAGCTGCTGAGGTGGCATACTCCGGCCACTGTGTGAACAAGAGCTGAGGTGGCATACTCCGGCCATTGTATGAACAAGAGCTGCTGAGGTGGCATAATCCGGCCATTGTGTGAACAAGAGCTGCGGTTGTTTACTCCGGCCATTGTATGAACAAGAGCTGCGGTTGTTTACTCCGGCCATTGTATGAACAAGAG
>JAGDQP010011599.1:0-52581 GCA_022664845.1 Lepisma saccharinum
CAAGGAACTACATAAATTGATAAGTGCTATATGGAGAAAGGAGGAGCTCCCAAAGGAATGGAAAACATCAATAATTGTTCCGATTTACAAAAAAGGCGATAAGTCGGAATGCAATAATTACCGCGGAATCTCGTTACTTCCAACTTGTTACAAGGTATTAAGTAATATTCTGTTAACACGCCTAAATGTATACGTAGATGAAATAATTGGAGATCACCAATGTGGATTTAGAAGAAATAGATCCACGTTGGACCAGATTTTTGCTTTGAGACAAATTTTGGAGAAGAAATGGGAATACAAAATACAATGGAACGATTCATCAGCTATTCATTGATTTTAAGGAAGCATATGATTCTATCAAAAGAGAAAAGTTATACAGTATCCTGATACGATTTGGAATACCGAAAAAATTGGTCCAACTAGTGAAGATGTGTCTCAGCGACCCCATAAGCAGAGTACGGATAGGTAATAATATGTCAGATAGTTTCAAGATTCGCAACGGATTGAAACAAGGCGATGCCTTGTCACCACTACTGTTTAACTTCGCGTTAGAATATGCGATTTTAAAAATTAAAGGGGACAAAAAGGGACTATCATTGAATGGTTTGAATCAACTGTTTGTATACGCGGATGATGTAGATTTAATAGGGGACGATATAGATGCACTACAAAGCAACACCGATGTCTTAGTAGAAGCGTGCGATGAGATAGGTCTACAGGTAAACATAGATAAAACAAAATACATGTTAACAAGCCGAAACACAGGGAATGAAGGAATTAAAAACATAAGAATTAGGGATGAGGTCATAGAGAAAGTAAACAAATTTAAATACTTGGGAGCATACGTAACAAGCAAAAATGAGGTCACGGAAGAAATAAAAAGTCGCTTAGTATCGGGGAACGCATGTTTCTACTCAGTCCAAAAACTTCTAACATCGCGATTAATATCAAGAAAATTGAAATTAAAAATATACAGAACGGTTATTCTGCCAGTAATACTTTACGGTTGCGAAAGTTGGAGTACGACCCTAGCAGATGAACATAAATTACGTGTATTTGAAAATAAGGTTTTGAGAAAGATATATGGGCCGAAACGGGATGAGATGACTGGAGAGTGGAGGAGACTGCATAATGAAGAACTCCACGGATGGTACGATTCACCAGATGTAAAAATAATGAAATCGAGACGACTAAGGTGGGCAGGGCATGTAGCTCGGATGGGGGAAAAACGAAGATTATATTCTATCCTGGTTGGAAGGCCCGATGGAAAGAGGCCATTGGGAAGACCGAGACGTCGTTGGGAGGACAATATTGGAAGAGATCTTCGAGAAGTAGGTGTTCGTGATGAAAACTGGCTTGATACTGCCCAGGAGAGAATCCAATGGCGAACGTTTGTTACTGCGGCGATGAACTTGCGAGTTCCATAAGCCATAGAGTTAGTTAGTTAGTCAAGATGGGGTCATTGTTGTCATACCCTCCAGTATGTATCACCATTAATAGTCATTAATGGTCCAGTATCCATTAATAGTCATTTGCTTTCAATATATGTAACAGTTTACTAAAAAAAAGAAAAGCGTTTTCCGTACTCGATTTACTTGCGCTCTACGTTTCATCGTTCTCGGGTCCTCTTGACGTTATTTGTTGACAGACAGCACCTATAATTTTGGCTGTGAAGGTTTTTTACCTAGGGACTGCAGCTACGAATTTTCATCAAAATCGGTCTCTGTCACCTGGCGAGTGTTTCTTTGAGCTATATTTATGACATATTTGAGAAAGAAAGTATTAAAACTTTAAACTGAGTATAAAATGTAGAAACTATGACGTCGTTACAATTTATGTTCATTATCTAACTAATTATCATCTTCAAATGAAAGTTTTTTCGTTTAATTCGTCAGCAGTTTACAACATATTAAGAAACTAAAAGATGTTTTCGTATAATTTTGCATTCACATATATATTTAACGCGTGTTAGTATAGTTTGATTTTCTTATTTGCTCCAGATCATTTCCCCATTGTGCTTTTACCGCCCATACAATTAATTTGTAAGGAAGTTCTCATTGGGTGGAATTGGGGTAAACAGCCATAAAAGCACACATTCTAGTATTTAGTTCACATTGTCTTGACGTCACATCCCGTGCGAGATGTTTTGATTTTTTGATCACAAAAGTGATGTACAAACTTAAACCACTACTAACTATATAAACCGATGAGAGATACTAATCCCATTAATAGTGTAGCATGAATACATACCGACGAGCAAAAAGTACACAAAGGCTTTCATTTTCCAAGCTTCACAACCACAGATTACACTGAAAACTGTTTTATAGAAAGGGAGATTGATTCTTTATATAGAAAGGAAGCTGGTGGACCACTTTCAGCTGATTCAATGAGCGACTGAAAGGAAGAGAAAGAAGCAAACGATGCACCATGTAGAATGTTTGTAGTTCACTTCACCCAGAATTGGATTGGCGAAGCTTCTCACTTTCTTCTCATATCTAGAGGGCTAGGCATGGAGACAAGCATCTAACTCACTTCACTCTCCGCTTGGTTCAATGTCGTAATATATTTTTAAAACTTTCCCTGCTTCAGAAATCTTAAATGAATTAACAGTCATGTTATTTGCATTTACATGCATTTGCTATAAAGTTTTTGCACTAATCTTGACATTGAGTATCTTCAAGGCAAATTTATTGTTGCATTCTCTTTACGTTTAGATTTCCTGTTAGATGCAAAATTGTTTTTGTATAGCGTGTAGTACAAGACAGAAAGTTTTCTCTCTGCTGTAGACCGCACGCATGCTGTTGCTTCTGTGTATGTTTTAGAGATAAAAGAAATCCGGATGTAGTGCCATGACTCATGAGGGATAACATCCCTCGACAATGACATTCGGAGACGGATTAGGAAAATAGCGTCCACGCTTTTGCTTGGTGAAGCAGAAAACATTCAATTCAGGTGGCCGTCTGCAAGACTCAAACTCTCGTGCTTTTCCAGACCCGATCTGAAGTCCGTGACGCTACCATGGGAACTCGGCCGGATGAAGAATATCAAGCAAAACAAATTTTACTATTTTCTCCGATATGCACTGCTGTTTTCTCTCCTATTTCCTCCGTTATGAAATGCATTAAAAAAATGGACTAGGTATCATTATCCAGAACGTCAATGAAGGTATCATTATCCAGGTCCTATATTCTTTGTACCCTCCCAGCATATGTCTCGGGAACTTATAAATCCTGGAGGCCTTTGTTAGGATGGCCGGCGTGAGGGAGGCTCAAAACTGTTTCATTGTGAGTGCTTGAAATGCATTTCAAAGGAAACAGTGGTCTTCCTAAAACACAAAACCTTTCATTGAATCTGTAGAACGAAAGATGTTTAGGTCATCTAGATATCCCATATCCGTCATTCATATATTCGTTATCATCGTCTTCGTGTATTCCGTGTTTATTTCAATATCCCGCTTTTGTTGTAGGCTTTAGCTGTAAAGTTGGGACTTCTATGTCTGTCGGCAACTTTGAACTCAGGAACTAGTGGGGTTACGAAGGTCTTTGGAAAAGTGTCGACGAAACGAGGTCAAAGTCGCATAGATAATCTCTTATCAGTCCGTTGACTAATTTCAACTCAGGAACTACTGGGGCTACGAAAGCGGTTAAGGTGTCGTTGGAAAGCCCTAGCCGAGACGAGTTCACAACTGCGTAGATCAGGCTTGCCCGTCGGCACTTTCCTACCGAGGAACAACGAACTCAGCAACTACTAGGACTACAAACAGTGTGCGAATTAACGGGGGGTGCTCGGGATTCCCCCCCGGGAAAATAAGATTCCCTCCCTGACATGTATTTTTCGTCCCTGCCAGGGATAAATTTATCCCCCTAGAAGATGTTTCGATCAAGATTAGATAGAAAATCGGAACATCTTTATTTGACAGAAGTTTGAAACTATTTTAATACAAGGGTATATGAACTTTTACTGGCAGTTAAGAAGCCTGTTTGGAAGTTATTCCTTTTGTGATGTTTATGAAATAGCTTAAAGATTTAGTATGATTGATTTGATTTGGTTACCTCCGATTGGAAAATGGGACTCTCTTTCTGCTGGTCTAGTGGTTACGTCGCTGACTGATCGTGTGGTTCCGGGTTCAATTCCCGGCTCTGCCAAGAGATTTTTTCCAAAGCGAGAGGGTCTAGAACGGTGCCCACTGCCCACCCAGCATGGTGATGCAATTGGGGAGCTGCTGTGAATAAAAGACAGTGGCGATCATAGTTGAGAGCTTCGGCTCTCCTCTCCCAACACGTCTGGTCAGCGTGCGAGCAGTAGACCAATTCGTCCCTTCGAGAGAGACCTCATCCAGTAGTGGATTGAATATGGCTGTGAGTTATATATATATATATCCGTGCGTTATGTTTTATCCCCCTCTGGCAAAAAAGTTTAATTCGCACACTAGCTACAAGGGTAGTTGAGGCCCCGTTCGAAAATTCTCCGTGAGGCGAATTAAAAGCTGCATAGATCAGTTAGGTCCGTCCATCCATAAGTCCGTTGACAAATTATAAACCAGTAACTCCAAGGTTACGACGGTGATTGAAGTGTCATTCGAAAGGTCTCGGCGAGACGCATTCAAAACTATAGATCATGTGTTTCTCCGACCGTCTATAAATTTTAGTTCAGAAACTACTAGCTCTATGAAAGTGGTTCAGCTGTTGTTCGGAAGGTCGTGGCGAAACTTTTCCAACGACACATACCTGTATATCATCCTAATTGGACGCTTACTGCTGAAGCCTGGAAATAGCACATGTGCACAGTTCCCCAACTAGGATCCGCCTCACTTGTTTTATTCAAAACTCGTTGGTTGTTTGGTGCTCTTGTACAGATATCGAAGTTTGGTGCTTTCAGACACCAATTTTGTGCCACCTCCCCTTTTCGAAAATCAAAATCATAGAAAAGTAAAAACTGAAGCCTGAACCAAAACCGGTTTGAAAGGAAACTGAAATCTGGTTTTGAAATAAAATAGTAAGATTACACTGAAAATAGCAATAAAATAGTTTTCTTACGTACGGCCTAGGCAGCCGTAAGCCTAGCTATAAAAATCAAACTGCTAACAAGATACAGCCACATTACTGTTTTTAGTTAAACTTAAGGCTGCCTATAGGCTCTTGATAACAAAGATTTTTAATTTTAAATATTGCAGTTTCCTGGAATAGTACCCAATGCTGGGAAGCAATGAAGGCGTGCGGGTTGCGCAACTGCCAGGCGTGTATGGCGAAAATAGTAATTTTTCAAAATTGGATTTTAGTCATCTTATTTGATGTCGAAATTCAAACGAATTCAGAAGCGAACTCGCAAGGACGGGGGGAAGGCACGGCGTGGAAATTTTAGTTTGTGAGCAGACTTCTCGTGGTAGTACAAGGTAACCAAAAAAGTTTTTGTCGTTGTAGAGCAGTGATAAACAAAGAGCAGTACAGTGGACGGTACATACCTTTAGGTTTCGAAGTAAGCTCCATCAGCATTCAACACCTTTTGCCAACGTTCCTGCAGCTGTACAGTACACTGGTGATAAAAATCGTCGGTCTTCGAGGCAAAGAAGTCCGTGAGTGCGTTCCGCAGGTCTCTCTCATTGGCGAAGGATCTCCCACGGAGGTGGTTGTCGATGGAATGAAACAGGTGGTAATTTTTTGGCGCAAGGTCCGGTGAATATGGTGCAAGGCACAGTCTCTCCCAGTCAAGTTGCTGAAGGATCTCCGAGTTCTTCTTTGCCACATGTGGCTTGGCATTGTCGTTGAGGAACAGCACACCCTTGCGATTCACCAATGCCGGCTCCTTCTGCCACAATGCACGGTGCACCCTTTGCAACTGCTGTGAGTAGAGGTCAGCAGTGATGGTCTGACCAGGCGTAATGCACCACTTGGTGACAAGTTCACCATACAGAGAGCATAACCTTTCGTGGGTGCAGAGGTGGTCTTAAATTGTGAGGAACAAGGTCACGAGGCGACAACCAATGTCTGGTACACTTGGGAGTGTCATAGAGAACCTAATTTTCGTCACCAGTGAGCAAACGATCAAATATGGGTGTGTTCAGGTGCCCAGTGAGCAAGGACAAACAGGCTGTTCGTTGTTGGCTGCCGACATTGTATGGGGTACCAATTTGCTTAACCTATATGACTTCCCTATCCCATCCAGGTGCAGTCTGACTGTTTCAGCGGAAACATGGAATCTTTCTGCAAGTTCATCGCACGTTAGACCATTGTCCTCCTCGATGGCTGCTTTCAGGGCCTCGTCATCCAACACATGGTAGTCCACTACGAGGTTCACCAGTAAGGCTCACATCTCCCGAATGGAATTTCTGGATCCATTGCTTGGTGATGCGTTCGTTCACGGCATTCTCACCAAATGCCTAGCATATGCGGTGACTTGATGCGGCAGCTGACAGGCCCACTTTAAGTAGGGATGTACCGATATATCGGTATCGGTGATATCGGCCACTTTTTGGAGTATCGGTATCGGCAAATGGACACCGATACATTTTCCGAATTATTTTTAATTTGTTTAATATTAACAACAGTGACACTCATATTTCATGGGTCTCTTTAGACTTAAAATTCGTCTAAATGATTATCGATGGTATAATCGATTTCTTTATGCATGTGTACGCCTTTGATTTGCACTACTCAAATGATATTTTTAGTCAGTCCATGCCAAAATAGTATCTCATGTTAGAAAGAAGTAGTAGTAACTGAAGGAAAACCAAAGGTAACTTCAGTCAGGAAGGCACACCCGGGATTCGAATTTCGGATCTCAAACGATTCAGATGTTTCGATTAAGAACAAAATGCTTTGCAAGTGAACCACTCTACGGCCTACGCTCACTTTTTCAGTATTTTCCCTTTAGTCTTTACTTACATATTAGAAACGGTAAGGGTGTTCCCTGTACAATGCGCACGCGCCGGGAACGGCGGATGGGGGACTCCACATATTCTCGACCTATGGCATAAGATGAAGTGGGTGGTCACTGGTCAGTCCCAAGCTCAGCCGCCTTTATCTACCAAAGTGCCCAAGAGTACAAAGGACAGTTCGGTACTCAATTTGATAATATATTTTCTGTGTCTAACGTAATATGAAATTCTGCTTTATATTTTTGTATGTGAAATTTTGGTCTTATATCTAATATATATTATTGCAATGTTGATAAATTTATTATTTTGAAAAAGTCTTATAATATATCGGAAATGTGTCCAAAAATATCGGTATCGAGTATCGATGGAAAAGTGGTATCGGTACATGCCTAACTTTAAGCTCATACAACAAACACACGCGAACAAGCTGCTTCGATACCTTCATTTCTCTTTTACACTGGGCGAGCTATGACTGTTATGTGTGAGCACCGTGCCTGTATTACTGAAGGTCGATGGTCAGACTAACTCCCGATCGCTTGGCAGGCACGTGCGTCATTTCGTTTCCTCTCTGTGAGCTCATGATTAATGGGACGTCAAAAATGGCATAAATTATATTGGTTACCTTGTAGTTTACGTCTCAGGTATTAATATAGAAAATATTAGGGCACACTGTTCGGTCAGTTGCGAGATAACATTGGTCAAAGTTTATGTATCACCTCAGATACATCTCGTATGCATTAAAATCATCATCGTTATCATCTGCCCCGCTGACCGAAGCGGAAGAGCGGTGGGCTCACGAGCGAGAGGCCACAGGTTCGAGTCCCGCTTGGTGCAATTTTTATATCGATCTTTTTTTTACCATATTGAGAATCCATGTGTTGCAGCAAAAACTCAGTTGTCTTCTACGTCAATTATCATTCTGATTTCTGTGTATAAATAACGCTGTTCTGACGTTTCTTTTTTTTTTTTCTGGTAAAACATTTGCATGAAAAACGTTTCATATCTTTCTTCATATAAAATTTTCGTGGCATATACCATCTGCAAATACATATGTGCGAAATGATGTTACAAATTAACAAAATTTTGTGAAAAACTATTTTTCCGCACAGAAAGGTTAACGTGTCTACACGATCGTTGTTGACAATATAAATTCTGAACCCAACGGGACTCAAACTTGTGACCTCTCGCTCGTGAGCCTACTCTTAAAGGTCTTAAAAATTAAATTCAAATTCGTCATCCCTCCAATCTTCCTTCCATTTCAGCTACCCGAGCGGTACAAGCGTGCCCTACATTTTCTAACCCGTTTTAAGCATTGGTCGAAAGCCGTAGAAATAAATATCTATGTAAACGAGAGCTCAGGAACCTGATGAAATGTCAAATTTCTTTAGGTCACTTCTCAAGAACTTTCAGACTTCATTTAAATACGGAAGCAGTAAGAAAAACTTTGTTTCGTATTTTGACGTCTTCACATTTATTAGTAACTTTTGTGCCTTTTAATCATTGTTTGATCTTATTTTGAATTTGAATTGAATATATTTATGGTCTTTAGGCATCAGACTGGAATAAGGTGAAAAAAGGATGCAGGATGAAGTTGGCCAAAGTTCAAGGTACCATCCCAGCATTTGCCTGCTATGACAGCAAAAAATTGTCAGGATAGTCGGCCACTGATATCGAACCCAGTACCTCCCAAATGTGAAGCATCTACTAACTAAGCTACGGCCGCCTTTGTTTGCACCCCCTTTGTTGAGCTGGAAGAGCGCCTCTCTTTAGAATCTGCTCATATGAACCGTGGAAACCTATTCGAAGGTGAGATAGTTTTTCGCTATATAAATTTGAGATCACCTGTTGGATGTACGCTGAAAAATTTGGCGTAGTGAACATAATTCTCTACCTGAGAACGAGAACCGTATAAGTCCAATTTTGGCCAAAACGTGCTTAATGCAGTTTAGTACGATATTCAGAAGGTGTCACATAATGGTTGTATAATTCCTGCTGTAAACATGTTAAATAATGCAAGAAAAGTAAGTCCATTTAGTTTGTATGTAAAAGGAAGTAGTTTTTTCTTCTTTTTTCTCAAAAACAAGGATTTGTGACTTACGCGGTTGTGGCTCTCAGGTACACAATTTATGAATACATGGATTATGATGATAGTAATTGGAAGTCCATCATGTTTTTCGTTTTCAGTTGCAAACATGGAACGGCTCAAGTAGCTTCGCAGGAAGTTCCAAGGCAAACCGTATTTTTCGTGATGGCGCTCTACCACTGTAACACTGTTAAAATTTTCCGAAACATTCATGGGAAAAGCTAGGCAGCCATAGCTTCTAAAGACAGCCACCATTTAGTTTTCAGAAATACTGGGAGTAAGAGACAAAATAAGATAAGCTTGAGCTATATTTGAACATGCGTTGATCAGTTAGACTAATTTGCCACTGAAGAAACCACTATATCAAAACAGTATAGGTCAGAAATACTTTACCCAAACCTCGAGAACATAAAGTTATTCCCAGGACTTACGCCATGTTCTAATAACTTTATCTATTTGTAAAGTAGAAATGGCATTCACTGAGAGTAGTTCTGTTAAAATACGTGATTAAAATGGCGGCAGTAAACACTTGATTAGAATTGAACATTTTATTATGATAATAAATTGTTCTCTCTTTCCGCGCATGTGCGAAAGTCACGCTGGAACGGGAAAATGAAAACTTGCAACCACGCGGATGAAATCTTTTGGTGCTTTTGACCGACACCCTTAAGCCACAACAGGGGCATTGCAAATACTTCTGTTTGAAACAGTACTAGATATATCAAACAACTTTTCAGACTCGCTCATCTCAATTACTCGTTCTCTCATACCTTTCCTAGTGTAATTGCTTGCTTCTCATATAGGCTATTTAATTTTATTGAATGTCAATTCTCCAAAACATGCTCAGCTATTGGGTTTAATGAAAGATAAAATTATCTCGATTTATTTAGAAATCCTGGTATTTCACTCACTTTCTGCAAAACCACAAATACGTATACAATAATATTCAATTTTACACCTTAATTTCCTGTATGGTAACATAATTGAGAATTGCACACAAATGTCAGTCACTGCAGTGACCGGGAATAGAACCCATAACGCCCATCATTATTCTGGTATCATTAAACATTACTTTTGTGTATATTACTACAGCGGAACGCCAACGACTCGAAGGTCCCGGGCTCGAATACCGGCAGGAACATGGGTGTAGATTTTAATATAGCAAAGGGGTGAATCGTGACGGGCCGAAGTCCAAAGTTACTAGACTGGCCCATATAAAAATAAAGTTTTTTGTGAGTATACGTATTAATAATATATGAACATTTATAAATTGAGCTTTGTGTTAAATGTTCTTGGATCACGTATTGTTCATAATAAACGCTAACATTATACACTGAAGTGCCAAATGTCATGGGATAGCGGGAGGGAACTAGTTGACGGCGTGGTAACATCGCGGCAAACCGGTCGAACGACGCGAAGCAGTTGCGGTGTGGTCAGTTGGACTTCTGTGAGTGCAGTGAAACGTCGTGTATAGTGACCCGATGGGAATTATCGGCGTTTGAGCGCGGGATGATAGTTGGTGCTAGACGAAGAATAAGACATTCGATTTCGGAAGTCGTCCGGACATTGAACTTTATTCGCTCCACAGTGTGAAGGGTGGACCGTGAGTACCACATTGGAGGCATTACGATCCATCAGGGATAACGCAGTGGCCGCCCACGGGTGCTAAATGACCGCGACCGACGACGTCTGGGAAGACTCGTCCGGGTAAACGGACAGCATGCTTGCTGCATGCACTTCACCGTGCTCGAGGGAGTCCTACACGTTATTAGGTAGATATCCCATGACTTTTGGCACTTCCGTGTATAACAGCTAGTGAAAGAATCGTAATTCGCAGTACCTTCTAATTAGTATCAGCTATTTTTAGCATTAACTAAGTTTATGATCCTGATAAGAGTTTTCCGTTCATAACCCTGCTTAGATTTGACTTTATAGTCACTATATTTTCCAATAAACATCAGGCTCGTTATGATCATTAAATCATCACATCTCACCGTTCTTTATATTATCGGAAGTTGAAAATCAGGAAGTTTCCATAATGGCAGTTTGAAGATACGGCGCCTGAGTAACCTTCCATGTGCTTGCGGTGACAATTAACCAATAAATTAAGTTTCAGGGACAACTGACAGTATTATTTTTTGGTAACTGGAAAATTTTCAGTAGCAAATTACGATTTTTTTTTTTTTTTTTTTTTTTTTAACGCGACAAATTAGGACTTACGGATTTCCGTTGCAAATTCATTCAACAATACTTGTAGTACTAAATGGTACTAGCTGAAACCATGGAATATCTGGGTTTTAGTCAGAACTGGCTAATAACACGGGTGCCCATCGTTTGCTGATCATCAAGGTTTTTGTTAATTATAGTCTAGCACAATTAGAAGCCCAATTCGCTAGTGCAGTGGAGGTAATGAAAAGCAATAATTCCACAATTTCTCTCTCTCTCTCTCTCTCTCTCACTCACACACACATACATACACTCAAAAAATGACCTCGTTTTTGGCATCTATATACAGAGTACAGATGTTTTCAGCAAGTGAAATATGCCACAATCTTTTTACATTTTTAGCGTTGTTAATCCAAGTGACCTACTATATGTAAATCAGTTCAATCATATTTGTGGGCTCTACAAGTGGGTCTATGTGACTTGAGCTCATTTCATATGTGAAGGTGAATTCTCGCGACTAGTTTGGCTCCCTTAACCATTTTTTTTTTTTTTCAGCTAGTAATTGCTTTAGAATTCTTACCAGGAACTGTTTTATGATATAGACTTCCATGACTGGAATTTCGCCTATAGTTCCCAAAATTTTATTTTATTTTCCATTTTGGGACGCGCTTTTTTTTTTAATTGACTTTAAAAAGAACATTAAATTATTGCTGAAAGCAGAAACGTTCCAAGTCCAATTCGTGTTGCGCTCTTACTAACTGAAGTTTTGCAAGGTTACCCTCAATTTCGGTATGTGAACGCCGCTCTAGTATAGACAAAGGTCCAGGTTGCTGTCTTTTCTGCAACCGAATGTGTTCGCCGAGGAACGTCATCCCTTCAGATATGTGAATCAGTGCTCGAACTGAGTTAGAAAAGTTAAGGGATTTGCACCTACTGGCGACGATTGATTCATTTACATAGTCAATAATAAAAAGGTAAGAAAACACTAATTCCATTTTTCACAGTATGAGAACGCTGCCCCCTTCCCGCACTTCAATCTCTGATGTGAAGATATATCTACATGCGTATACCCTTTGACACCATAGGAAGGCTCTGGTCAACTTTTCTCTTGATACTGGGGTCCTAAGATACCCAGGAACCTCGTCAAAGGTAAATCAGTTACCCTTACAACTATAGGTGATAGCTAACAAAGGCAATAGCCTAGGGCTCCCAAATAGTTTAATCCAAGACTGACAGTAATTGATCTACATACTGTCAAAGAACGACATCTGTTTCTGAGGGCTCCTTGAATAGTTCACCTTGTTGGGGATTTGTTTTCGAAAATATATGATTTAAGCCAAGCAAAGCAAATTCAACGTCGCCAGTAAAAAGTTTTTTTTTTTAATTCATTTTTTGTCCTAATACTTCATGCTCAACAGATTAGGAGAAAATGTCGTGTGTGACCATGAAAAAATGCAAGAAATTTAAACTTTCAGTCGTTAATGATTATAAATATGATCTCAAATGAGCTGGAACAAACAATTTTAAAAACTACTACTTTCTAGGTGTGTCGGATTACGTTTGGGAGAAAAACTTTTACTTTTATTGTTCATTCTGGGTGCGCGGCGTTTCTTAGTTCCATAGAAAAGAAACGTTTCAAGTTACAAAAAAATATTGACTTTCAAATTAGACCGATTGGCATGAATTTGAATAATTTACGACGGAGGAATGATTCCTAGACTATTGTTGAACGAACGTCTTCGGCTCAGTCTGAAAGACGAAAGCAAAACAATGTGATCGAAGTGCCGATGACAGACTCAGATGGTGAAAGTAATTTGTGAGCTCCAATTAGTTTTAATGTGTAACAAACTAAAACAGTATATCGGAAGAGATATTTTTTCTTAACTTAAAAAAATCAAGCTTGAAAGGAAAGAAAGGGACTTACCATTGAGAACGGGATGTCCATGCCAATGACCCTCTGTGTCTAGAGACAACTCAAAAGCTTAGCTTTTAGACTGAAGTTCAGTGTCCTACTTTAGACTATTTCTTCGTCACAGTAACCTAAAAGCAACTTGTAGCCTAAGGGAGTAAAACTTGTTCGCGAGTAGATGGTCAACATATGATAGTCATGGTGTATAAAAACTGAAAGTATTATTGCTTGACAGACAGAATTGTTTATATTCTATTTTCTCTTTTGATATTAATAATAGCACTTGAATGTCCACATTATTTTATTTGGTTGGTGATTCAGTTATTATCTCTGTTATTACTTTTCACTCACACAGTTTCTTTATTAATATTTGTTAAGGATGGAGGACGAATATTATCGACGTGGTAATGAAATATGACGTTTCAGGCCTTTACAGCAACTGAAGACTATAGATCATCACATCTAAGTGATGGCATCCCTCGGCAGGCACCCTTCGGTGGACAGAACTTAGTATGGTGGTGGCCAGGGTCTTTATTGAAGGACATTCGCCTGGTAGGACTGCGGAAAATAAGGAAAAACCTGTCAGATTGGCTAGCTTGAATGGAATTCGAATACGCGACGCCTAACCACTAAACCATGAGAACTGTGTGCGATATGTTCGTTCGTATTTGAATCAGCAATAAGTCATTTTGCCGGTAGTGGTAGGTTCTTCATAGTTAGTTTCGCTTTCTCCATTTTGTTTTTATTTTAACTTTATATATATATATAATAGCAATCCCAGAATGACAAAACATTTTCAGGAGTATCTTGGGAACTTTCTAGTAGGTTTATGGCTCCCTACTGCATCACGTACGCACAAGCACTCATTGGCTGTTCAAAGAAGCGTGATGGGGTCTGGATCAGTAGTTCGAATATTTTCTTCTTTCCGGAAGGGCGTACTCGTACTGTGTATGAGAGAACTCCTTAGCCGAGTGGTGCAAGCGGTCCCTGGTTCGATTCTCAGTGTGAGTTTCCAAGTTTGATGTCGACCCAGCATCGTGATGGCATCTAGAAAGCTAAGTAAAGTATGAAGTTGTGGACTCTGGACACGAAAGCCAGATATAATCTGCGATGAGGAGTCCATTTCGCTGACCAAGTAAATCTCTCTCTGTTTCCAAATGTTACCTGACAGGCTAAGACCATGTATTGACTGAGTTGCATCATCTCGAATATCTTCCCTATTTAACCATTTATTGAATTGAGCACTTGAATATTCATTGATTGGTAAACCGTGTCCTAACCAGTTTTATTTCCTCATAACTTTTCCCGTTCTTACTTCCCCCCCCCCCCAATAAAAACTGTTTTCTCAACTTTATTAATTAGTCTATACAGTATCTATGAGGCTAAACTTCGCCTTTACTCATTACTTTGTACGTGGTATGAGTCTTAATGCGTCTTGACATCCATGCGGTATAATTGAAGAAAGCCACAGGATAACAGTCAGAATGGCCGACGGGAAGCAGATTCGAATCCGCATCACTTACCAAGTACCGCTGTTTCAATCTAGGCATTTTTCATTCTCCTTCGTATTCACATTTCGAAGACTTCCAATATGCTGCCACTACTCCGTAGTTTTATGTTTCCGTACCGTGTAACACAACATGCCACTCAACACCCTGAATTATGATGTAGTTAGGTCTCTGACTCAAAAGTCTTTGAGCAATGGGAATCAATATTGGTTTCCATTTCCCTTCTGTTTGAATTTTATTTATGTCCTTTAGGCATCTAAGGCTCGGGCCGGGATAGGGAGGGGAAGGGATTCGGGAAGGTGTCAGCCAGGGCCTATGTTAAAAGTACCATCCCGGCATTTGCCTGGTGTGACAGGAAAAACTCAGTCAGGATGCATTCCCTTCTGTTGGATGAATGTGACGTCCTTCGGACGAAAACTACAGTTTAAAGTGGACTCGAGACCATTTGTGTCTCAGGACGGGATACCAAACCTGGAACCACCACCCCTTGATTGCCACTCACCCACCAAGGACTAGTTTAAATTAAAATCAGTAATATTTGGAATAACAATATCTTAAAAGATACAGAATAAAGAGTTTGAAACTATTTAAATGAGAGCTCTGTAAGCTTTTCAGAGGATAGGTATTACACGCAGGCAAGCTTGGACATATCTTCCATTCACCGATCAATCAAGGTGCATTTTATTTGTGATGATTACTATAATTAAAACTTTCTCCGACAAACCATGCACAACAAGTGGCACTTGCTGTCTTGAAAATGCGTTTTCTCAATCTGCTGTTAAATCACTTGCGATGTGTGAAAATTACGTTTGATACAAATGTAGAACATTACACCGGGTAGAAAGTAATTTCTTTCTATTTCGTTATTTAGAGTCTCCTACGCTGTCCATAATTCAAAGTACAGTTGCGAATAAATTGACGTTAACATAATTGGGTGTGCGGTGGTTGGCATGAATTTGTAGTATACTTCTCAGTTGAACTGGCTCCGAAGCCACTGTCAAGTCAGTGGAATACCGAGCGGTCGTAGCGTAGTTGGTAAAGTTAGGCTTAGCAATTGGAACTTCCTGGAACGGTCCCAGCGGCCGCCCATCCTGACCTAGGTTTTTCCAGGTGTTTTCTTTAATCACACTAAGCGAATGCTTTAATAGTTTCCTGCCCGGCTTCTTCCAGTGTCCTCTTCCCCTACTCTATCCCGACCTGAGCGAAAGTTTCCCAAAGGTTGAAAATAATCTTTTAAAAGTCTGGGATGATGTCCCTTGCCGTGCACTTTTGGTGAAAACGTTGATGAAACAATGAGAAATAGACTAAAAATGTTCTTCGATTTTTTTAAAATCAAATTTCCGCTTTTCGTTCAAAATCCGGCTTTGCCATTTTCTTTCAAAATGTGTTCTTGGTTCAGGTCCTTTTATCAAACCGCTTTTATGAGTGAGTAATAATTCTTGCTGCCTTGTAATCAAAGATTTCCCGGGTTCAATTCCCGGTGGGGACACATGTGGTTCGGAGCCCACCTTTCTATAGGTTCCGTCCCTAGTAAGTCATCTTCCTCCGATGGAAGGCAATGGAAAATCACCTTCAGTTCACCTTGTCCTTGAACTTTCGGGCAAAACACTATGATCATTTGTTGGAAAGCTGGTTTCCGGTTCTTATTTAATAATATTCGTTCAAGCCCGATGTCTTTTCTGGTTATTTCATTTACATTTTACACAAAGAACTTTATATAGTTACCATTTAAAAAAATACGTAATACGCTCACAATCTTAGGGCAGATCAGATGACAACGTGAAGTGCGTATAATCAGCAAATACGAGGGGTAGACCCAAAAATAATCAGACTGGCTTCCTAGAGCACTTCCTAATAATAGTTGAATGTTTCCCGCTAGGTAAGTGAATTGTATCCTTCACAAGTCAGTACCTGTGTGGACGTCGCCATAGAAGGTTGCGCGGGCGTTTGTTTGCTGATTCTCCCAATTCTTGTGAAGCTCCCTTTGCGAAATTTCAGTGTGGGCTCAATTCTTCTCGTCTAGGCGCCCTTCAACAAGGCATACCGATGAGAATGTCGAAAAAATCAACAAAAAATCTATGAAGATCGACGATGCACAATTTATGGATTTCAGAAGCTACAGATCTTAACAGAAACTCAAACGAGTGTTTTTTGGTCCTGTGTGAGCAGACAGGGAACAGACTTCGCGGCAAAGGGTCTTATTTTCAAATTTTCTGTCAAAATCCGCTGACAGGATCTCCAAGTTTCACCTGTAGCTTCTTAGATCTCATAAATTGTGTTACCTTGAATGTTTTGTGGAATCATTGACAAATCTCCAATGATTTTTTATCGATTTTTTTTCGATATTCTCATCGGTATGACTTGTTGAAGAGCGTCTAGAACGAGAATTGTGCCCACACGGCAATTTCGCAGAAGGATCTTGACAACAATTGAGGGAATTGGAAAACACAAATCCGCCCAACCTTCTATGGCGACATCCGCACGGCTACTGACTTGTGAAGGATACAATTTCACTCACCTAGAGGGGGAACACTGAACTATGATTAGGAAGTGTCAGTTTGCACATTGATATGGGCATCGAAAATGAAGGTGAAAAGAAGGTGTTCAATTTCACATATCTTGCGTATAAGAATACCTTGCGGAAACTTTGTGATGTCACCAGATTGAAAGCGACCAAGTAAATAAAGGTTGTTGGAATGCAATCTGAAGTCAGTTTCTCCCTATCCGATGTCCTTGAGATGCTGGTCTGCGTTACAGACACAAAGCGAAATTGAAAGAGAGCTAAAACTATGGAGAGAGAGCTTAAAATTGATCACTGCCATGACCGGGACTTGAACCCGTATGACTCGTCTGTATATATAAGGTAATTTAGAACACATCCAGCATTTTGAAACATATTAAGGAGCATTTGTATTTATCGAGTGTAGCAATACAGGATGTAACAGAATTCAACTGATAAACTTGGAGGTATGATAGTACACTAAAAAAAAAAATCTTAGTCACCGGGGTAGAAATTTTTCGGAGTTATACGCTGCCGAAAGCGTGGGAAAAACAAAGTTAGAGCTTCGTATTTCCAATTTCAGTAACAGTGAAGCTGATGCGGCATGATATCGTGAAAGATTTCGGACCTGCTCTATCCAGAACTGTATATTCCAAAATTGTGCTATGGGCGCGCGGCGGATTCCCCGAAGGAAGTGGGGGATTCCCAAAATAACTCTTGAAACACTTATGTCTAAAGTTTCCAGAAACCGACAGGAATCTTTGGGTTATCGAAAGCTTCTTTATTCAGATGTCAACACTAGGTGACTGCTCTTTCCTTGTACTTGGTAACAATATGCTGATGACAGTAACGTTTCTAAAAGAAAGTTCTGGTGACTTCCATCTGTTGTATAGAACGACAGTTGGTGTATTCAGTTCTTCTGATCTCTTTTGTTAAATTGACTGAAGAAGGCCTCATGCTGTGGTTGATTTCTCTTGTGAGACTTATCAAGAGCAATCTAATAATGGAAGAAACGAAAGTAGATGTGGATAAATGAAAAAACTGCAATTGCCTCGTCAGTTATTAACCCTAAACTAGGGTGACCATACGTCATGGAAATTCATGCTTGCACCTTTTATTTCTTCTTCAAAATAACATAATTTTCGCTAAAAGTGCGTCTGCAAGAATGAGTGATTACTTGGAAAAGAAAAAAATAGAATTGTAGTTTTATTTACTGGTATAGACTATTATATTATTATCTATAAACTCTCAGACATGATTCAGTTATGTATCTGACAGTGAGGTACAAACCCATACGGCATTTGGACTAGAAGTTGAACGAGGCTATGTACGTGATTGCAGTTCAAGGTTGAGAAACATTGACAGAAGATTCTGATTTTTTAATCTGAAATTCGTGGCCTTCTGGCATCTATGGCTCAGGCCGTTCATCATTTTGATGATCTCTCTCTTAATTGAATGTTAATTTTAATGATAACCGATAATCGAAATTTTCAGTTGTAGTGTCTCTGAGGCATAAGGTTAGATCGTGAAATCACACACTGTTTGTACTCCGTCCATGGAATAAAGAATGGAGAACAGAGTTGTCCTAACCGTGTTTTAATGTATTATCCCGACATTCAACTAGCGTGGCTGAAAAACCAAGGAAAATTATCACTATGACCGTTTTCAGGAGTTATATCCAAGATTTGATTGCGACGTGAGCACGCTTTCGTTGAACCTACATGTTTAATCCTTAATTTTTAGAGAAATGTTGTCTCGAGCAGTAGCGATTCGTGATTTTTCAAAGTGTATGAACTGTAAGTCCTTCAAATCCTCGATATTCTGATCACAAGCTTGTCCCGTCTTAGTTGAGCTGACTTGTGATTCGTTCAAATCGACCAGTTATTAATAGCTCCTACGGTGGCCTACTTAGGATTATGTGGCCGAACTACGCGGTTGATATCCGAGGGAGAATGCGGGTAGGCTAACCAGGTCTTACGTTTTTCCTGTAAGGTTTACGTTTCTTGTGAGTTCCCTAAACGAAAGAAAGTATCATGCAGGAGAGAAAAAAGGTCAGATTTAAAGGGAACCCACAAGAAACGTAAACCTTAGGGGAAAACGCAAAATCTAGTAACCCGAAGTGCGGGTGGAAAGACAAACATACTATATTAGTCCCCACGAAAGTGTCCTCTCCCTCAGAGCTAAAGTGGGTCACCAGGCTCTCAGACCGGATCATTCGGTTCAACATCCTGGCCAGGTCACCAAAAGTGACACGGTTTCAACTCCGCTTCCCCCACCGTCGATTTCACTAAAGTATACCAGCGCATCAGGTTCGGTTCAAGAACAAGATTGCGCTCGGTAAAACTTTATCTGCCACCCCCTTTCCTTTTTGATACTTAGTTGGTACTATACTGGCCAAAGTACTGAAATTATGTTACTGTTAATACAGAGAAAAATACGGAATATGGCAATTGTGAAATAGAAACCAGGTTAAACTTAGATGTGCGGCTTCAGGTAATCTTGTGTATACTTTATACTTTTCGTTGGATGATGAAGGTATCGGCCCGAATTCTTGTCTAGGAATAATCCCAATATTCGCCTGTTGAAACAGTAAAACCATAGTAAACCTCAACTAGAATGTCCGGCAGGGAAACTCAAACTTGTATGCCTGTTTAGTAACTACCCAAAATCCTCGTTTGTAACAAGACAACGATGGTTGGATAGGAAGTGGATTTTAAATCATGTTTAAAGCTCATAACTGGATTTTTCCTTCAGTCGTATTAACGTGAATGTCAACATATATCTTTAATAATGGCAATGGCTGTTCCCTGTTCCAAAGGTTCTTTTCGCCAAGGGACATCATTGCAAATGGAGCAATTCGTTTAAGCATTAACACCCGTATTCAGAAATATTTTTGGAGTGACTGGCGCTGAACTAACGAGTGACTGATAACTTATTAGCATTGTTATTCACTCTTTAGTGCAGCGTTAATCACTCTAAAATACATTTCTGAATACGGCTGTAAATGTTTAAGTACGGTAGAATGTCCAATAAAATAAGTATGGCAATATACAGGGTGTCCGAAAAGTAACTGTGCAGTGAGAATATAAACTTAAATCTAATGACAGTTTTGAATGGCATTGCAGTTTCACGTGCGATATTATAGTGCAAGACCGGTGTTACTCCCAGATGAACGCTAGATGGTGTTACTTCCAGATTGCGTTAGGGTGGATGCAAATTCCCACCCGTATTGATTCAATTTACTGAGTGACAGTGGTAGTGCAAGTCGTGTGATCAATGGTGCTGACGATTAAACAGTGAATATTCCTGGTATAGCATATGTTTCGTAACCAAGGGAAAATGGCCTGCTTGGTCTCCAGACCTCACCCTTCGGGACTTTTATCTGTAGGGTTCACTCAACGGACGCATGTACGAGAATAATCCTCACACACTGCAGGAGCTTCGGACAACCATTACCCAACACATTGCACAGATAATTCGAGCAGTCCTCCATCAAATGTTTAACAATATGCATCGTCGTGCGCAGCCATACCTTCAAGTCGGAGGCGGACATTTTCAGTATCTACTGTAGTGATAACTGCGCAGCCGTAAGTACAAGTTCTAATTTAAGACCACCATTTTTACTGCACAGTTATTTTTCGGACAGCCTGTACTAATTGTATGTAATATACTACATATATCTTTTCATATAATCATTTCAGCAACAACGTATTAGTCACAATCTTACTGAATTGGCAATCTTGAAGTTTATCTCTCGCCTTCTCGTGTTTTTTTTTTGTTTTTTTTTTTTCATTTTTAGTCACAACATAGGGGCAATTATCTTCGTAATGACGTGAGTCCATATGTTTGTAGTTACCTGAGTCATATCAATGAAAATCACCAAATTAATGTTAATTAAGTATATAATCATTTCTACAGTTGTATTATAAGTATAGAAAACATGTTTCTTTTTTTGCAGGCGTATTAGTGGGGGTGATCCTTTAATTTCAGTTAAGATTTGTTTCGAACACCGTTGATGGATAAATAGCAGTGCATTGCGAGTAGTTTCCTAAAGTAACAACAACTAGTGAGATCCTTTCTTCTGTCTAATGAAGAACATAAGGCCTCATATGATGTTCGTCATGTATTGGCCAGCATGTGAGCAAGTTACATGGAATACATGGACGTTTGAGGAACAGATATATACTCCTGCAGACTGCGAGAGACAGACGATATGAACTAGCATACATGTTCGATATTTCACCGTTGTAGGACAAGTCATTAGTTTCCACGATCTCAGATTGCCCATTGCAGATTTATTTGAACTAAATTCTGTAGAATGTTAATTATTAAATATATTCTTTTGACTCCATCGTCTAGTGGTTAGCGCGTTGGACTCATTTCCGCGTGATCCCGGATTCAATTCCCGGATGGAGTCCCACCCAGCATCGTGAGGCAAACTGGGGAGTCACGTGAATAAAGACGTGACGGCCACTCGGTCTAGAAGGCCCCTAATACGCCTGTTCGTGGCCAGGTGGCGCGAAGTACTGACCACACCCCGTCACTTAGGTGGACGCAATTCCACCAACCGCGGACAGATGGGGTCGGGGCAGGCTCAGGACCTTTCGGTCTGTAACGCCCGTGGTTATTATTTTGAGTGTAGAAAGCTTCAAACAAAGTGGATTAATTGGTCATATGGAACTAACAGCTATTAAACGATGCTGATACGAGCCAAGAATACCATTTGCTGCCATGTGACACATTGGCCGCCATGTTGGAAATTTGTTCTACAGCTATAACTTCGTTTCTAATTGTCGCATTCATGTCAAAAAAAAAAAAATTCGACTTAAACGAGCTTTATCATTGATAACCTATCGTGAAGTCAAGATGAAGTGGTGGGGAAGGACAACCTTAGAGGGTAATGGCATTGCGTGTTGGTCAGTACACCAGCACTATACGTCGGATTCAAACCTGAACGTAGTTCAATTCCGCTTTAATTGAAAGGTCTGTTGTTTGAAACTACATACTCGACTAAGACGAAAATCACAACTCTCACACCCCTTTTCCCTGTTTTGTTAAACTCAACGTCCTTACACTTTTTTTTATTGCTCTTGTATTATTGATTGTAGTTTGGTACTTATGAAATGTGCCTAAAAACTACTTTTGTGATACGTTCATATTATTTGAATTTTTTTTCACAAGGTATAGCAGCCTTTTGGCTGAACATCGCCTGCTCAATAAATATAGAAACCAAGTTATCCTATCAGAGAGTAAACGAATGGAGTTCCACTTTATTTCTTTACAAATACCTTCGTGCATTTGTAAAGAAAGAAAGGTATATTATATCTAGAATCATTTAAATTACAGTAGCTATTGTAATGTCAAAAAACTAGGAGTACTGACATGGGAAAGTAAGAGAATCCAGCTTACAAGTATAGTCCTTAAAAAGTCAAGAAATTGTTCAAAAACCTGGGAAAGTCAGGGAATATTAAATGTGGTTTATGTGCTTTTCTTAACATATTTTTCAACTTTCATTTTGATAGTGCAGCCATTTCTTATGTAATGAGATGTACCTGAAATATGTGGCAACATTTGTAGATGAAGCTAGTGGTTTCAACTTTTTACCCCGAAGGGCTGTTTTGCACTAAGTTAATAATATAAAATTCTTGACTTCCATAATACCGTATTTAATACTATATATATATATATATAATCTTCTGGAAGTAACAGAAATTTAATTGAAAAAACCAGAGTATTCTTTCTAGACAAATGAGTGGAGCTATTTTTAGTGACAACATATAATCGATATCTCTCCTAAATTGTTATTGCTCTTAATTATTGCATTGTATTCCTTTGCAATATTGTATTGTTGTTGTTATTAATTAAAATTTACATATCTTTTAACCTTTTTTTTATTATTATTATTATAACAAATTTAGTTTATCAAAATTCGGACCCTGACTAGTAGCTGTGCTGGGATATTGTTATATTTTGTATATCTAAATGTATATATATTTACCAAGTAAGCTGTTCATATTATAATTTTTTTTTTTTTCTATTATTACAGATATGTTACGTAAGGAGCAGTGATTAAGGCCAGTGGAGGCTGTTTGAGAAGGATTATGACTCAGAATGGATATAGTACAAATGACAAATGTAGAGCTGGATACTTCAGCTCTTCAGCCAATAATATTGGACCCGGTGCAGTTAGCAACTGTAACAGTACAGGCATCACTTGATTTGGAATCAGACATTGTTGTAAAATTCTTTTTCATCCACTGGGAAAACCACTTCCAATATCTCACAAACAAACTCAAAGAATTTATGCATCAAAATATTTTAACTGATGTTACCTTTTTGGGTGATAACCGTTGCATATCTGCACATAGAAGTATTTTCTCTAGTTTCAGTCGATACTTGAATCAGGTATTTAAACAAGAAAGTGGTAAAACGTGTTATATTTTGATTAAAGATGTGAGACAATCCGTACTACAAGCAATTATAGATTATGTTTACATTGGTAAAATGTCCCTCCCGACCAGTGATATTGAGACAGTATACAGAACGGCAGAGTTTCTTCAAGGGAAAATTTTTCACCAATCGGAATGCCATGAGATTGGGGAACATTCGTACTTCACGTGGGTTCACCATCAAACCGAAGTCCTCCATCATTTGTGGTTATCAAGAAGTGATCCCTCACAATGTGATGTCACTATAGTTACAAGCAATTACACACTAGTTTACGCACATTCCTGTGTTCTTGGTGCGTGTAGTGAATATTTTCTACATATTTTTTTAGACAGTGATGCAAAAGCTAGACCATTTGTATTTGCACTGCAAAATGTTAGCAGTCAGGACCTGGAACTAGTTATGGAGTTTTGCTACAAGGGTAATGTTTCAGTTTCAAAAGAAAATATGAAATCGTTTTATGATGCGGCTGTCTTAATGGGTGTCAGAGAATTACGTGATAGATTATTATCTATTGATGAGACTCTTAAAGAGAATATAAATGTTTCCAATAATGGTGGAAACCATGTTACAAAGATTAAAACAACTTGCAACATTGAGCAAATGAAATTAACTAATGTGTTCTCCAAATTGCTCGAGGTTGAAAGTTTAGTTGATGTGTACATATTGAAAGAGACTCAGTGTTTTAAAGTTCATAGTGCCATTTTGTGTGCCTTCAGTCCATATTTCAGAAATTATTGTAAACTTCAGTGCTTTAGAAACGCCTTCTTTATTGTTAAAGATATCGATGTGCAAAATATTCAAGCATTTTTGAACTATGTTTATAGAGGAGAGACAGAATTCATAGGAAATGTCAAAGATTTTTGTGATGTTATGTCAGATTGGATTGATTTTAGTTTATTACCTGTGGCTCCCGAAGAAACTACTTCTGTTGTTAATTTTACTGATGTCAATGAAACGCACAAGGACATTCAGAATGAGGAGGAAGTTTTGTTATCTGCAAACGAAGTTATTGAGTATCAGAATATGCCTGCAGAGGAGAAGTATTTCCCCGTATTGACAGATGTACCTGAAGTTGATCGTCCACCAAAAGATACAGTTGCAGAATCAGAGAGGGAACCTGATAACGCTGTTTGTGAGCAGGGTAATGAAAAGGTAATTTTTGTTGATTTCTTAACCAATTACTTAGTAATCATTTTATTTATTTATTTATTTTCCAAATCAATTGATACGCACCCGGAGTTCTTTCAGACTTGTAAGTGATCTGTGGTACAGTGAAACTGTGGTAAACAGCTTTGTGTCAGACGAGGGGTGGTGGTAAGATGAGGTGCTAAATTAATGGTCAGAATATATAAAATCAAAGTTAGTACTAAACTAGGCATTCCTTTTTAAAATATGTACTAACGTAGTGACTGTCGGTAGTTGACTGTCTTTTGGAAGAGTCTCATTTTGTGAAAAATTGTCAGTTAGTAAGCAAATTAGGTGTTTTGATGCAAATCAAAAACAAGGGCTAGAGAACTCGTATGATTAAGGTATTTGTAGAGGAATTCGAGAACATGGTAAGAAGTATGTATATTGGCCAAGTGAAACGAAACATTCATAGAAGAATTCATGACCATAAATATAAAGAAACAGGGTTTTCAAAACACATATTACCAAGTAATCACAAAATACGAGTTTATTAAAGAGATTGGTACAAATATAGAAAGAAACACCGGGGTATATTAGATGATAATGCCTCACTTTTTGAGTCCATCCTGGCAAATGGTTTCGAGACCCCTCTTGAAAAGTAGTACTATGCAAGTGTCACAAAACATGTAATAAATTCACTCAGACACAATATTTGTTTACCGCCAACCGTCTGTCACCGGATGACGTCACATGCACTCCTCGCGCCGTTATGACTTGTTTTGTGATCAATCTGACTAGAATTCAATGGAGAAGCGTTTTCTTAAAACTCGACATATGCAGACAACAACGTTTTTCAAAATATCCATTTCTTTTTTTTTTCGTTTGCATTTCGTGTGATATCTTTGATTTTTTTGTTTATTTTTATCAGTCATGCTTGCGAATGAGACAAATAAAATGCTTTATGAGAAAATGTTAAAACTTAATAAGTATTATTGTGGTTAATTCCAAGTTATTTTTCATAGAATTTCAAAAGTCGAATATGTAATGGAACAAAATAACATCATATTTACAATGTAATGTCCTAATTGCAATCATTTCTTACAAACAGATTGCTTGTTTGAATATTATGTGAGAGAGAAATACTTTCGTAATGTTTATTGATCGTTGGGGTGTACTGTTACATATTTCTTTATGATAAACATGCCAACAATGCATTACGTTTTTAAAGCCTTTTTTAAACTTTATTGGTGGGTCATTCCATGTGAAATCTGAAATCAACACACTTGTTAACAAAATTCTTCCTTACCCTCTCGAATTTGGATGATTTTTGGTTTATTGCTTGTACTCGTGGAGTATATCAAAAATAACTTTTTGTTCTATTAGCGTTCAAAAACCACAAAAACAATCAAATTTTTTGTGTTGTTAATTTACAAAATTTCTTATTACTCGTCAATGGTTAGCGCTAGAAAGCTCAGAGAAGGCTCATTTTAAAGCTCTTGTAATAAGTTTTTGTTTGATGTCACTTGATAGAATTGCACAAAATTTTGTTTCCCGAAATTTCCAAATTTGATTTTCTCAAAAATAATAATAATAAAAAAAAAATCGTATATGTTGGCCATACTTCCGTACAGCTATTATGAAAATTATAATTTGGGGCTATAATAAGATCGCGAGATAAAAAATATTTTCGTCATGTGCCTGCGGAGGAAAGGCACTTATGGTACATGTTAAGAATTTGAATTTTTTATTTATGGCTTTAGCGTTGGGCATCAATGGCTCAGGCTGGTATAGGGTAGAGGAAAGGATGGAAGAAAAAGTCTGTCAGAGCCTAAATTCAGTTTACCACCCCGATATTTACCTGGTGTGACTGAGGAGGAAAAACCATTGGTCTGCATTAAGAATATTTTATTATGAACTAGTATATAATAGATAAGCATTATTCGGTTCCTGATAGCATTGGAACTGGGTAACCGAATCTGGGAAATTTAAACTGAGGACCTGGATCTGGCACTTCGAACCAAGAATCTAGATCATCGAATGGGATGCCCGGATTTGGCATTTGGAACCAAGTATCCGGATAGTCGCATAGGGTGTCCGGATCTGAATCTTCGATGTGGTTTCAAGATTGGATTTAGGTCCTCGGTTCTAAGATTCACATCCTAGCATCCGATTCGACGATCCGGATTCTCTGTTCCAGTAGCCAGATCCAGGTCCTCAGTTTCAGTTTAGAAGATTCGAATCCAGGTACCTGGTTCGATTGTTATCAGGAACCTAATCCGAATAGATTTGTCATGAATCAGAAATTAAAAAAAAAGAACATATACATTTATTGTTCTTCGCAAAGGTACAATATTTCTTTGCTTTGGGTATACTTTGTCTTACAAATGGGGTTGCAAACGTGATTCCTGACATGAAAATAAGAAAGAAAAAAAGTATAGACCGCTGAAAGCGTAGGAAAATGTGCTTTAGAACTTGATATTGCCAATACCATTAACAATAGAACTGAGGCGTCAGGGTACTGTTAAACGCGTGAAATCTGCTTTATCGCAAAATGCAAATTCCTAAATTGTGTAAGGGATTCCCCAAAGGAAAAAATAAATTCCCAAAAAATATCTGAAGTAAAGGGGGATCAAAGTAAGCACGGGACCACTTTCCACCAGGTAACAATAATTCGTTTGCCACAGGTCGATATCTCAAGTAGGTTTTCTTTGCGGGACGATTTTTTTTTAATGATTCGCGGTTTGCATAACAAAAGAAGTAAGAATTGCATACATGAATATTTGGTGTATTTATCAGTAAAAGAGACTGTCATTGTCCTGTTACATGGCGGTGATTACGTCTGTCATCTGTACTGATACGCCGGTCGGGTAGCTGTGCGGTCTACGGCGATAGGCCAACGACTCGAAGGTTCCTGGGTTCGAGTCCCGGCATGGGTGTGGATTTTAATAGCGAATCGTGACGGGTCGAAGTCCAAAGTTACTAGACTGGCACATATAAAAATAAAGTTTACCAAAGTTCTATCTGTACTGATACGGAAAGATGTCTCATTCATAGTTGTTTCGACTCACTATTTACTCCGGAGAATGTCTAGAACTTCCCTTTTTAGGTAGATTTCGAAGAAAATATACCTATTGAGATCGGTACGATATGAAAGTGTATATTTATATTTATATATATATATATTAACACGCTAGCGGCCATAATTTTGAAGATATTTGAACCAAATTTTTATATGTTGTTTCTAGGCTTAATAGCTCGGTTAAGTTCGTTAATGAGTAAAATCGGTCGCCATCTTGGATCCAAAATGGCCGCCGAACCCATTGTTGTATAGAATACACAGCCTAAACCGCTGGGGCTATTGAAATCAAATTTGGCATAAAGGTACAACATCACTTTTTGATTATGAAAATGTTACCTAATGAGTTCAAAGACGCCATCTTGGATCCAAAATGGCGGACCTAAAAATCCATTTTCCACACCGTTTGAGCTAGAGATACGAAATTTGGCATAAAGGTGCATTATGACGAGTAGCTTAGGGAAATATCACAACATTTGGGAAAAGTCGCCATCTTGGATCCAAAATGACCGCCCAAAATCCCATTTTGCACACCGTTTGAGCTGGATAAATGAAATTTTACTTGAAGTTGTACTATCACAAGTAGGTTACGACAAAATAAGAAAACTTTCAAAAAGTCGTCAACTTGGATCCAGAATGGCCGCCCAAAAACCCAATTTCCAAATCATTGAAGGTAGAGAAACGAAATTTTCAGTGAAGGTGTATGACCAAGAGTAGGTTACAATAAATGGGGCAAATCTTCCCTTTGTGGGCGCAGCCAACCGTGGGAGGGTGAAGATGTACTCCGTGGTGGTGTAGTGCTGCATTGAGATTTTGGTTAAGGTAAAGGAGGCGCATCCTCTCAAAAGCACTGAAGTTGAGGGGCGAGCCCCGGCTCCCAGCGAAACTTTGAAATCTACCTCAGCCTGTAGGCCTACCGAAAGGGATTTTTTTCTTTGGGGAATCTCTTGCGCATCCGTTGCACGATATTGGAATATGTATATTTTGGGATAAAGCAGGGTTTTTAAGCCTTTGAGGGTACCATGCCGACTCAGTTCTACTCTCAATATGTATTGGAAATATCAAGTTCTACAGTTCATTTTCCCACGCTTTCGGCGACCTGAATCACCGAAACGAAGCATTTGTGGAATCTCGATAGTCTATGCTTTATTTTCTCCTTTTTATTTTCATGTCAGGAGTCTTGCCAGGCGGTTTTGTTTGCAACGCTGTGTATACGAGTTCGTAATAAAATTTTCCTAAAGTAGACCTAGATTTTTTTTCTCAGTCACACCGGCAACTATCGGTAAGATACTCTTAACTTAGGCTCTGGCCTACTTCTTCTTGCATCCTTTTTCCTACCCTATAACCGCCTGAGCCATAGATGCCTAACATTAATAAAGGACATAAATATAATTCAAATTCTTAATATGTCCCTTAAGTGCCTTTTCTCCGCACGCATATGACGAAAATATTTTTTTATCTCGCGATCCCATTATCGTCCCAAATTATAATTTTCATGGTAACAACGAGGAAGTATATGACCAACATATAAAAGTTTTTTTGAAAATTTTTAATAAGTTCGATTGGGATAAAATCAAATTTGAATATTTCGGAATAATTTTCGGTAAACAAAATTTTGTGTAATTCTATCAAGTGACATATGTAATGAAATTTTGTTACAAGAACTCTAAATTCTCTGAGCTCTCTAGCACTAACCATTGATGAGTAATAAAAAATTTTGTAAATTAAGAACACGCAAAATTTGACTGTTTTTGTGGATTTTGAACGCTTGAAAAATCTTGAAGAAAAAGAAATCATATACTCCACGGGTACAAGCAATAAGTAAAAAATCATAGAAATCTGAGATAGTGAGGTAGAGAAGGTGTATTGAATTGACGTGGAATGACCCTAATGTTATTATTGTTGGCTTATCATTCATTATTTCATTTAGTGATAACTTACATTCATAATAAAGTATTAAGTTAAACTAAGTACAATCATATGTAGACTACAAACGTTTTTGTATCAACTGACTTCTATTATATCTCTATAGAATTCCATTGCATCATCCGGTATTTCAAAGTACTTCAGGAGATTTGAAACATCTGTCTTCTTCTCGTTGTTTGCCATGTTTTTCTTCTTTGAACTTCCAACTTCAATTGAATCTCCCAAGTTGGTGCATTCTACTGAAAGAATGACACGATTCTTCATCTTTTTGTATGTGATGGCACGTTGATTATTCGTTTTAAATGGCAGCCTAGCTCGTAGTGCCTTTCTTTAAATGTTTCATTGACAAGAATTTACCGTGCTTTAATATATTATGGTATTTTTTGGGAGACAACATACTTTTCTTTCTTCTGTACGTTTTCTCGGTTCTACCAAATATTCTGTCTGTGGCCATGTCTCGGAATGGGGGAAAAACCTTGAATTTCGTGCTTTTTTTTAAGAACGCAGCAAGTGTGGTCACCTCGACACTGTTTCTATTTTGGCTGCTGCATAAGTCTAAGAATGTGTATAACATAGCAGAGCAATCCTCTGTTCGTTTCGTTTCGAGATTACAAAGGAAGTCATAACCAAACAACTTGGTTACGTCCTCTTGAATACTGTTTCCAGCCACATGTAGAAAGCTATGTATTCCTCTCTACTGTTTAGAATGGATCATTAGTCCTGCATAATTTTCTTTGCTGCCTGCTTTGAAGCTCTCAGCAGACTCTCATAAACTTGAACTTCTATGAACTCTCGTAGATTGGCCAAGGTGCTCCTAGTACCCCACTGCACAAGGTCGGGACGATACTTGGCAATATAGAGTCTCCTAGCATAAGGTTTAGAACCTAAGAGAGAAACTCAGCTATTCGTCATTTAAATAAAAGACTGGTATTACGTAATATAGAAGTTTGATAACTCAAAAGATAAAATAACGTTTTTCTCTGCTCTGTAAGACCATGTCTCGAGTAGTCATTCCTTTTAACTTTTCATATACATTGTGTACATGCTTGAAACATGACATAACGTTTATGAATATCCATTTGTAATTCAACATCATTATTAAATTAATATCAATATTCCCAAACTCTGAAATAATATAATTCAGATGCTATTTACAAGTTGCAGTGTTCAAACTTCCCACTTACAAAACTCCCTACCATCTATTAAGCAGCATCTGAATATATTGTAATACAAACAATACAAATACATAGAACTTATATAAAATAATTAATATTGCTGTTTAAAACATACGAAACTATCACATATTCATAAATAATCGTGTTAATTCCCTTTTGTCACAAATTACCTCAATTAAACCTAATCTAATAAAGTATAATTGCACACAAACCGACCAAACTCGTGCAATATCAGCGAATATTCACTACATATACCCCTCCCCCAATTGGTTGTAAAAAAAAATGTTATATAACAAAGCTTTTTTAAAATCATATCTTAACAAACATCAAGAAATTCATTCAATGTATTCATATGTTCTCATTAATAATTAATCATTTTTCATTTCATATCATATAATCTTATTTTTAATGTATTCGTTAATATTTCTATTTCATTCATTATTAATATAGATATTGGTTTGTTTTGTATTTACATTTATAAAATATATTATTTGAATTCATATAATTCTTGTCGTTCAGAGTATTAATATATTACATATTTTATGTTGTTATTCTCTATATTTTGTTGTCATATATTATTTCATAGATCAGTAATATCTGATATTATTTTATATTTATTATTCATTACTTTTATAACATTATTATAATTCATTTTATCTCGTTGATTTTTAGTATATTTATTTTAATATGTTATTTCATGATCGTTTATACATAAAACGATTTTGTTCAATTTATTTCATTCCTCATAATCAATGTTTCATAAGTATCTCATTGTGTTTTGTTTGTTCTCAAGTTTATTTACATAGATTAATATTCGATTAGTCACCTTGTTATTTTCAACACATTTATTCACTTTATAGTCAGGTTTCTTATCGTAAACTAATTCCTAAGCAATACGTCAAAAGTACATCATCCATATGCTTCAACGTCCTTCATTTTTTCTTCCGTTTTCTATTATCGCTTTGACTATAATTATTTTGTCAATTCCGTTTCGACTTCTCTCGTAAATCTTTTGTAGAATCCTTTTCTCCCACAATCGGCATGCTTTCCTCTTCATTCTCCTTTTAATCTCCCACCATCGATGGTACATTTTCTTTAGTTTTTTTACTCCGCTTTCTTTGTTCAATTATGGGTATTTCTGACGTAGATTCCTCTATACTATCTCTTCTTTACAATATACATGTTTCTCTTTTATGCAATATATCAATTTGATATTTTCGTCCCAAAGCATTCATTAGATAATTGGGGACTAATTGTAAGTATGGCGATTCTATTGATCTTATTGTGTCGTTCACCGGTTTTTTTCTTTGTGCATTTCCTTGGTACATCTGAGAAATTTAAATTTAGCGGATTAGTTGCTAATGCATTTGCCTTTTTACGTTGCTTCTGTGATCTGTTTTTTCCTATATTGTCGGGTTTTGCTTTTATTACGTGTCCTCACATTCTTTTAACTTGTTGTGTTACAACTTCCTGGTATACTCCAATCCATTTTCTTTTATTATTATTATTCTCATGACCTGTTCGTTTGTTCCAATTTTTCTTTCCTCAGTTCTTCTTCTGTACATTATTATTGTCCATCTTATCATCTGTGATTTTACTTGGGACACTATTTGGTCTGACCCTGGCAGACCATGAGGTCTGTTATTTTCATGTCTTCATTCTTCTTTTTAACTACCGTCAATTTATCATATTTTCGCATAGAATCTGGAACATTACTCTCTGTTATAGTTTTATTGCCATGCTCAGTATATTTTCTTTCTCTCGGAATAGTACATTGCATCTGTCTGTATACACTTCTTTCACTAATGCTCTTCCTTTTATTTGGTATACTTGAACATAATGTCATCAGACTCAAACTGTCTCGTTTTCTTTTACTTATCATGATATTCTTGTCGTGAGTATATATATATTACGATCTTCTGTGTATGATGAAATACCATCCTTATTTGCAGCATTTCTTCTATTGTCATTTGTCTTGCCTGGATCACAATGGTTTTGTACTTTAATGTTTCCTTCATGACTTATGCTGACCGATTTGTATTCCATCCAAACTTTCTTCTTCACAGCCTTGTTTGAATTCTGGATTCAGTTCCAAAAATTGCTTACTTCCATTTTGATTTGGTTACTTGCATTCCTCATGTATTGTGCAAATTGCTCCATTCTCCTTTCCTTTTCTTTTCTACTCTTAATCCTTTTCTTCTCTCATTCTTTCCGTTTTCTCAAACATTATAAACAATTCTTGTATGGTTTTTGTTGGATGTTTAGTCTCACCATCGGATTCTGACGATACTTCTATCATTGGTTCATCATTCTTTTCATCTTCCTGTGCATAGTTTCCTTGATCTGATACTTCATTCATCGGCTCCAGTGGTTCATGTTGCTGCTGTGCGTCCTCATTTCCATCAAAAAGATGATCGATTGTAGCACACACTGCTCCGCTTAGTTACTTCCTGAACTTGCTTCTCTGCATTTACATATAGCAGTGACTCCTGTAGAGTATTTCTCCTTCTCGTATTATGTGGGTTTAACAATCTGTCATCAGTCTGGTGTGTGCTCACCATTTTCTCTAGCCCACTGCCTCGTTGGGCCATATTATGGGTTCTTGCATAATTTTCCTTGCTGCCTACTTTGAAGCTCTCAGCAGACCCTCATAAACTTGAACTTCTATAAACTCACCAAAGTGCCCGTAGTACCCCAGACTTATCGACTGCACAAGGGCGGGACGACACTTGGCAATATAGAGTCTCCCGGCCTAAGGTTTAGAACCTAAGAGGGAAACTCTGCTATTCGTCATTTAAATAAAAGACTGGTATTACGTAATATAGAGGTTTAATAACTCATAAAATATCGTTTTTCTCTGCTCTGCGAGCCCATGTCTCGAGTAGTCATTCCTTTTATCTTTTCATATACATTGTATACATACATAAAGTTTATGACTATCCATTTATAATTCCAACAACATTATCAAATTAATATCAGTATTCATAAACTCTGAAATAATATAATTTAAATATTATTTACAAGTTGCAGTGTTTAAACTTCCCACTTTCAAAACGCCCTGCCATCTATTGAGCAGCATTTGAACATCTTGTTATAAAAAAAAAAATACGTAGAACTTAATAAAATAATTAATATTGCTGTTTAAAACATACGAATCTATCACATATTCATAAATAATCGTGTTAATTCCCTTTTAAATCGTAAATGACCTCAATGGAACCTAATCTAATAAAGTATAATTGCACACAAACCAACCTAACTCGTGCGATATCAACGAATATCCAGTACACATCCAATTTATTCAACATCTTTCTAAGTGTAAGATCTGAACGCAAATATTCTCTCTTAGACTTTCCTCTGCCATGATGAAACACACACACACTCACAGATTGAGAGAGAGACTCTCTCTGTCCCTCCCTCCATTTATATATATTATTCCTTAACTGCATGTAATTCCGTGCAGTCCAATTTTTTCTTGGGTCCTTTCTTCCGTCTTGATTTTTATTTTCTTCACTTTTATTCTTCATTTTATTTCCTTTCATTATTATTATTATTTTCCCCCTTCCCGCTGATCTTTACCTCCTTATTTTTCTAGGAAGCCCCTCAACGACTCCTCGTTACCTCTACACTTCCTTTATGATTTGCTGTTTTCTCCAGTCCCTTGAATTATTTTCTCGCCTGCATAACCGTTGACCTCTGTGTTACCGGGCTTCAGTTGGCTACATTGCCGCTCCCTAGCACCAGTTCTCTCCGTCCTTCTTCTAGTATGTGAACACAACTTCGACGAAACGTTACCACATTTCTATTATGTTGGTGAAGTTCATATATATCCGAAGTGAAATACCAGTGTTAGTGCGGCGTTCTTAATGGCCATTATTAAGTCCTTGTGCCCCTTTCTTGTTCCTTCCCCTCGTCGCATTTCCTTTGGCAACTTCTTCTCTATTCAATGAAATCTGCTTACCAAATAAGATAATCTAACCTTTGACACGCCAGAAATTCCTTGAAAACCTGCAGATCACATAGACCATATTTCACTGGGTTGTTTGTGTTATCAGTGTTCACTACTCTGCGTTGAGGAGCACAAATTTCCATAACTTTAAGGGGAATTTGTTTAAAGGTGTAAAATGACAATAAAATTGGATATATTTTATGGAAAGTTCAGTGACTTCACGTTGTTCCTTCTTTTTAGTTTATGTTCTCGAGTCCATGAGTATATTTAAAGTTAGGTTCGGTTTTCATACATACATAGCTCGTTTTCCAACAGCTACTTTCTTCTTGTATCTAGTTATTCCTTCATCTAGGGGATTCCTCAACTTGTACAACATTTTCGGAATCTTCTTATTCGTTATTCATGTTGTACGAAACTATTTCCTCATAAACTAAAAGAACTCTGCCTGTACTACAATGAAGTCTAACCACGGGAGAGGATGCATTTGACCTTCCTTCGTACAAAAAGAACACTACGATGTACAACGTACTTCATTGAAATGCCAGAAACGTGATAATTCGTATGAAACAGACTGCAGCTTTTATTAGTGGTGTTTAATTTGTCACAGCCTTATTTCGTGAACGTGAAGTGTGCTACCCTCAAATAATGTTTTTAGAACAATGAGTTAAAAAAATATGTTCTTGCAACGCTGAATTGTAGCAAACAACTTCAAGGACATTACTTCTTTTTTTGACAAATGTTGTCAACTGTTCGTAACAGATCGTTGTAACGCACGTGACTAATAAAGCATTTATCACGTTTTGTTTTAACTTTTCGGGAGCACATATCGGTTTAACAAAAATGTTTCAGATTCAACCGCTTCTACACATGCCAAACTCGAATTACGTAAAAACCTATTTTACACGGTTATACGTATCGTAAAACGAATGAAGTTATTATTCATTACTAATTTTGAAAACTTCTGCATTTATCGAATTTTGAAAAGGCACTTTTCAGTTGCCAGATTATAAACTGTGCAACACTGTCGAAGAACACTTTCCAATGCAAAACCCAGTATCATGAAAATGGCACGTGGTTCCGTTTTGCATAACTGCATTAAATTATTGAATTTGTGTGAAACGTTTATTTCGTTGTACATTTTTGTAAAACTTAGTATTGGCATTATTGAACTTATATGTGCATTATTAATTTTGTATTGTCACAGCTTAGTATTTGAAAAATTCCATACACCACTGGGACTAGAAACTCATTTATGTTTCGTTGTTTTTAAAATAGAGAAACTTAGGGGTGACATTACACTTTGACCAGTATGTTCAAGGATTTGAAAATTGAGGATCTCAGGTGACATCATCGTTGTCGATCTTTTCTCTTTAGGTACTGACTTTTTTTCTTTGTATCGGATCTCTTGCCGCCTGAACCGTCGAACGTCCAGCTTCTTCAGATGCAGGGTTTCTCTTCATATGCGCTACAACTATTTTCCGTCTAAATTCCAACATAGCCATGGGTTGAAGTACTTTTTTCCATTGAAATGAGTTTGTAGATAACTCAAATACACCCATGATTTGAGTTGTAAGGAGCCAGTACCGTTTATTACCCCTCATTTTAATTCTGCGCATTAACAGAAGTCAGCCAACATCTCTTATTGACTTACTGTACAGTATAACCACTCTCGAGGGGCCTGCTTACTTTTCTTTCCGAACGTAACCTCTTTGTCCTTCAAGGGTTCGTGGGGGATCATAATTTGTGTCAAGCATTATTATGCTGTTGTCATTCCGCCTAACTATGAAGAGCTCGTAGTTAACATAAAAACAGAAATCGAAATGTCCTCAGTCATGTTTTTACCGACTTGATAGAGCATTTTTTTTTTTTAAGCTTATTTTCACCAATCGTCGATGTACATCTGAAACCAATTTCTCTTAGTTCTGCCTTGAGTTCAAATAAAGTACAGAAATCGTCTAAAAATATCAAACTGAAGTGGTATATTGCAGTCCTCGGCTTTATTACAGATTCTCTAGAGTAAGGATCAAAGTGCTAGTAGTAACCATCCATACCGCACGTACTCCCAAAACTTGTAATCTCTCATATTCTTTCTGCCGGTAAGTTATTTGGTAATTATTTCATCGATGAAAGTCCTTTGTTCAAGAACTCATATTGTTAAAGAAACTCATTTTAAGAGTTAGTAAAGACCGAATTTTGTATGTTGCCTTTCTCGAGTCGTCATTGTCCACAAGGGGGAGAAAAAAAAATGATAAATTTGTTCCATAGTGTACTTTTTTGCATTAGTGGTATACCAAGATCATTATCACCACGCAAATAGAAAGTAAGCTGTCGTACTTCATGATTTCCGTATAACATCCCAAGGAACGTCTGAAGTTCCTTCATGCTTATCAGGGTCACTTTTTACTTCCTAACAGTTGCTTGTACAATGTGAACAAGAATGTCATAAGTATTAAATCTTTAAAAGAGGTGGAAGGCTCATAAATTTGGTAGTGAATTTTATATTTATTCTGGGTGGTGTGGGCGTGTTCAGTTTCTATTATCAAGTTTACATTAAAAACACATGCAAAATCCAAACAAAATGTGTGAAAACTTGTACTGATGAAATATTTCTTTTCCAATTCCCAGTAATGCTTTGATACATTGAACCAACTACAAGAAAGACAAGTATAGTCGGGAGATATCCTTCCTCAGGTTCAAACCAAATGATAAATAATATTAAAGTAAGAGTGAAGTACCTAGCAATAGTATCATCATTTGTACTTCAGGATCGAGAATATACGAAGGATAAGAAGAAAAAAGGGTTATCGAGGAGAGAAGGTTAAGTTCAAGACTGGTGTAAGCTTCTACCAGATTAATTTAAGGGCAAAACCAGTAGCAGAGCAAAGCAATACCCATTCGAGAGAATCCTTTCTGTACTTTGATTCCGGGAGTCCATATATCTTGTTTCTTAGACTGGAAACATGATAGGAGCAGCTTTACGAAATGGAGAAATGAAAAGAAAGGATGGAAGATTATAAAGAGAAGGACGATGTGATCATGAAGAGGAATTAAAAAGAGCACTCTGAAAATATTCGTAAATAAATACCAGTTATCAAATTTACGAAACTATCATACGAAAAAAATGGAGTACACCTTGTTAGAGCCTGGTTATCAGACGAACGTTAGAGATACTATAAAATGGACTTAGATTAAAATGTACTAACTTGTTGGCGTGAGCGCAAAGAACTTCAGTACACTACAAATGTGTACAATTTCAAGACGACATCAAGTCTTTTCTTTAGAAGACAGAATACCAAAATTTTTAAAAGAAATATAGAAAAAATAATAGATGAGAGGTAAGTATGGGGAGAAAATACTAATAATTTCTTTGTAGAATCACCCTAGTCCATGGTCCAGATGTCATTCTTCTAACATTTTTGAACCGGCACTTCAGAAAAACAGTAAATCTAATAGATAAAATTTGTGAGCTATCATTGTGGGTGTGTGTATGGAAATAATGTATAGGGAGAATTATAAGTACAGCACTTGTACAAAAAAAAATAAAAGTTCTAATAAAAGGTTTTTATTTAAACACATGATAATCTTATTTGTTGTGATTAAAATCAGATATCGAGAAGGGAACACTTGCTCCAGCGTGATATATCGACGAGTTGGAAATCATTGGCCTAAATAATCTTAGATACTTGGAAAAAATAGATTAATTTGGTAACTACTTTCTGTTTTCTCTATAGATAAGTCGACACTTGCAGTAAGGAATATTTCCAGCGTTCTTGTCTGTTAGACAGTACGATAGATTGATCAAGTGTGTCAGGACCACCTCTGCTTTCATTGTACTAAGAAAAGTAAAAGGCATTATATAAAACAATCTTATTATACACATGGCTAAGAAACTTACGTTTGAGTGCTTTATTTTAAGCTGAAAATGTGCAAGTCTCTAAGTTTTAACCACTACAGATATTATCTTCAAACGGCTTCTGGTAAACATAATGTCTATGTTGGGGTCATTTTAGCGTAAAAACGCACGACGAGCTGAATCATCGCTGGCGTTACTATTATTATCGCATACAAAATTATATAGACCGGTTAATCTTCCGAAAAAGAACCTTACTTTGCAAAATGTCGGGTAGTTATGATTTTTGGATGTTTCGTGTGTTGCGGTCCTTACTAATAATTCAAGTTTTCGACTTTGGCGGACGCCGCCATATTGAAAAAAAAAACTTCGAAAATTTTTACTTTTTTTCACGTGATATTTTGTTAAACGTTGCATTTTACATTATAAGTTGGATTTTACATTATAAGTGGTCATTTTCAATTTAAAGAAGAGTAAAATTTGAGTGCAGAATGACTTTTCTCAGTCCAAAAATTTCCAAGATACACCTCTTCAAAGATTAGGTAGTTTTAAAACAACATACAAATAAACAATGCCGCAAAATTCATTACTTTGTGAAACAAACATGTTAGAATACTGACAAACTTGAAATCACATGAAAACATAGTAACAGAAATATTTATAATTTTCGTCGCTTAAAAGAACCGCTAATGATCTCTTCAGGTTCCACGCTCCCTATAGCATACTCAAGCTGTTCGGTTTCTGACATATTTCCTGGCCTCTCATCCAAACGCTCAATCACCGATGGAGTGTCCCCGTCTTCGGTGTCATTATCGATAACGACTTCAGGCACATATGTTTACGACTGTCTGACGCAAAAGTTGCATATCGATGAGCAGTTGAGCCCTGCATTTTTGCATCCACACACACTGCTACAACCTTTTCTTTGCAGCTTTATGAAATAAATTTGAGAATGTAGTCAGGGGTGGATCCTTTTCTGAGGAAAGAGTGCGAGTGGGGTGCGCACCCAGTCCCATTCCAGGGGATTTTTTTCAACTCCCAACCACTTTTGCACTTCGTGCTATGACTTCAAAGCGTGAAAACGTGCAGCAGCCAAAGTTGGAGGCAGTGTGGCAAGATTAAATTTAGTTTTTGTTGCTGCCTTTACAAACATTTGGTAGCATAGGTCATTAAGGTTCTGGGTATGGGATTATCCTGGTACAGCGCAACCAGTAAACGCCCGGCCGCCTCCGCAACATGCTCAGGCGTGGCATCATGTTCCAAGTATATTGTGGCATCTTTTTTCAAGGTGTATCTTGTCTTGTCGAATCATATTAGCGATACAAGAAGTGCGGTGGGAGGGTCAAAATAGCATCCGACAGGGCAAGTACACTTTCTACTACGTGGGGACACAGTCTCACGATTTCGGAACAGGATTCCTCATTAAGAACAGTATCCTTCAGGTGGTTCAGAATATAGAGTTCGTAAACGAAAAACTATCGTACGTTACGATACGTACTCGATGGGGCAACACTGTTTTAATAAATGTCTATGCTTGTTAACTTTTGTGTCACTGCTTATTTGTATGTGGTTAAAACTACCTAAACTTTGAATAGGTATATCTTGGAAATTCTAGCAGATTTACTATTGGAAATGACATTTCTGCCGTAAAACCCAACGTTTATGAGATATTACGTTAAAACAAAAATCGGAATTTTCGAAGTTGCACGCGCGGAGGCACGACAAAATCGAAAACTTGGATATTTGATTAAGGCCCGTAGAACAAACCATACCCAATAATCATAACTGCTCGGCCTTTTGCAAGGTACAATGTACAGATTGATTGTATTAATAGTGTCCTTGCATGAATAATTTTCTTACAAAAAATGAAAAAGTGATATAAGAAAATACAATATATAACTCAGTTGCTTTTTGCAGGTCTCAAGTCCTAATTCCCACATTTCTGAAGCTTGCGATAGCATAAACGAAACTACGTCGATTGTTCCACAGGATAAAGATTCATCAGCTGCCAAGTCAGAGGTAATTTAAGTGTAAATATGTGACTTTTATGAAAAGTAGCATTAGGTATAGAATTGTAATCTGTTAAAAGATCTTAAACGATAATTTGCATTGTGTGCACGTCTTGTAATTCTCTCCAGTTGGTAGACTATCAGAAGGCACATATTCTGTTTAATAACGAGGAAACATAATTTGCTTACCTTCATATATCGTGTCATTTCACGCCGGACAAAATAATAGTACACAAGAACACGTAACCATGAATATTTTCGTATGTGTAGACAAACGCTTCGTCAGTTGGTAATTCGTAGGTGAAATATAGTTGAAAAGAAGTTGTGTGAACCAATTCGTATGATTCTGTCTAAAATAAAAATACTGGCAGCTGCCAACGTCTGTAGAAGAATGAGAAAGAACCGGAAGTTGCGCAATACAATGCATCTGTCTCAAAACAAGGAGTGGAAGCTGTCTATAAATGTTACTACTACGGTGTGTGATTGTTGAACTAATGTCAAGAGGGAAAGGGGTGAATAAAGTGTAATAAAATCTGTAAAAAGTGTATAAATAGTGTATTGAAGGCGTATGAAGAAAAATACAAGAAGAATGTAAGAAATGTTGGTCGGTGTGTATTGTTTCGATAAAGGTAACGAAACATTTTTCGATATTCCTGGTCCTGATTCAGTCATGGTTGCTTTTTGTTTATACAGTGTGTCCCTGAAATACTGTCACAATTTTCGGGAGGTGATTCTTCTCATTAAAACAAGACAAAAAGTTCTTCCGAAGAAATTCAAAATTATGTTTAGTTTCATTTCAGGTGCTCCAAATTACGGTGGTATCATCACAAATGACGTCACGTAAGCGGTGTCGGCGTAGCAAATCACAATCGAAATGGTACCCAGTACACCGATTTCAGTTATGTTTATGATTGCCGAATGCAACTTAGAGGGGAGTTTCTGTGCTTGCCCTATTAAACAATTTAATTCCTACGTTACGAACCTGTCTATGCGGCATTCCCTCAGTCATAAGCATTGCTTAAATAGATGTATCGGGTACTGATTCGATTGTAATTCGCTAAGCCGACACCGCTTACATCATTATGTGTCGAGATATGAAGTCATTTGTGACGATGCCGCCGTGACTTCGAGCGCCTATAGCTCCGAAACTACTCATAATTTTGAATTTGTTCAAAGGAACTCTTTTCTTGTGAAGTGAAAAATGACCTTCCGAAGTTTGTGTCATTATTTAAGGGACACCCTGTATAAAAACTCTCACATACTAACTAGTCTTCTCTTTCCTTAATGAAGTCTGGTTGAAAGAAGAATGAAAATTTTTGTAATATATCAAAAATCATCATTGAATCAGAACCAGAATAAGGTTTGGGTTACCTTTATTGATATACACCTGCCAGCATTTCTTTTATCATTTATACAATTTTAACAGATGATGTTACATTTCATTCGTTCTTTTATACATCTCACATAATCCCCCGACCTTAATTACAACTATGTTTTTCCTTTACAACCGTAATAGTGACATTTTTGCTGTTTCCACTCTTTATTTTGTGATAGATGCATTGTATTGCACAACTTTCGGTTCTTGCTCCAAATGTTAGCAGTCACCATTTCTACGTGGAAGTATTTTCACGTTAGACAAGGTTATACGAACTACTTTACACTTTTTTTTTTCTTTCAGCTAAGACTTAACTACTGATGAAGTGTTCAGATACAAACGCGAAAATATTCTTCGCTGTAGTGCTCTTATTGTGTGCTCTATTTTATCTAGCAAGAAACATTTGGTTGTATAAAGGTAAACTAATCAGAAGACTGTGTCTTGAATGTATCTGTTAATTGATAAAGTTGTAGAAAATGTATCTGTTAGTCTATTTGACCACAGAACTTTCGTCCTATTTTCTAACTGCCTCAGTCACACCATTGTACAACTTAACTAAAAATAAATTATACATAGGTGTATAATATATTGTTGGTAAATAAAATCATAATTAAATTGTTATTCATTTCATGGTTGATACCGCTTTAAACAGCATTGGCCTATTAGCAAGGCATCGCAAAAGGTGCCAAATGCAAGTCACAACGGAGATTTTTCCCTTACATTATCCTTCCAAGGAAACTGGCCCCATCGATGAGCATTACGACTTTGATATTATCAAGATTTTTTTAAAGAACTAAATCAAGTATAATATGAAAAACAAGTGCCGTAAATTAAGGGAAATATATTTTTCAGTTGGTGATAATAGCGCGTTTTCTTTTTTTTTTTCTGCGTATATGTTTAAAGCTAGATTTTTATATTTATTGTCATGCTGCTGTGATCAGGACTTGAATCTGAGTGTCGCAGTTGCTGTCCAGGTGTTGTACTACGAGATTACCACAGTTGTGTCATACATGAGTTTTATACGATCCTTGTACGTCCTTTTTAAGATATGTAGCATTAACTGTTCGTTCATATTCTAGGCTTATCTTAATGAAGCGAACAGAATGAAATGTGTACTTTCACAGCCTAGGAAGCAGTTATATCTTCATCCTGATAATACGCAATATGGAACACCATTCCAGCAGGCTTCGCAAATTGGAGGTCTTGGATTCGACACCAGCGGTCGACCATCCTGACTTTTTTTTTTCTCAGTACACCAGCTAGGCCCGGATTGCGACAGCGAACGCCGTGCAGCTAGGCAACCCAAATAGCACCTTCATATCCCCTAATCGTGTCTGATAAACAGAAACCCTCTTTCTCCTTCCTTCGTCTCGCCCGTACTAAAATCAGCAATCATCCTGAGCACATTTTTTTTTTTTCAAAATGTACATATATTAGTATCCATAAAATTAAAGAATAAAAGCGAGACAAAACAATATCAATAAATTGATAGAGGGAGAAATTTAAACACACACAATAAAAAATTGAAAGCAATGGATGTCTTTAGGCAGAGGCAGAGAAATGAGAGAGAGAGAAAAGGGGAGATAAAAAAAAGATATATGGAATTTAAACGTAATAAAAAAGAATCTAACATTCTAAAGTTCAGTTTCCACAAATCTAACAGCAAGATAGAAGTGACTTTTGGATTTTTTATTTTTTCAAGGCTGTTCGAATATATATAGAGGGTGCTTGAAAATTTCATTAATTCACTTTCAAAATTGAGACAAATCTTGGTGGTCAGATTAAATATTCATGATTTCCAGTGAAACTGCAGAGTTTTGAGACACATCTAGGATAATGTCAGAAGTGTAACACACATGCTTTGTTTTCGCGTGATTCGGTTTCAAATTTGGTGGGGTTTATTGAACGTACTGGTTTAGAATACATTTTAATCAGGGGTTCCGCCACGATTTTCAGATTGGGGGAGTGCAAAGTCAAAATTGGAAAGGTGTGCGTTGTTTTGCACGGTTTCTATCAACTTTTGACGGGAAAAAAAAGTTAAAGATGGGGGTGGTCTCGAATATTTGGGGCTGACACCCCCCACAGAAGCCGGGCTATGGCGGAATCCCTGATTGTAACAAACTCAGTAGGTACCGTAGGCCATACCTTCTATTCCAGACTACTAATGCAAATTGAACATAAAAAGAAAATGAATGAATGATAATTTTTCTGCTTAATTTCTATCAGAAAGAGCCAAGATCGTATATCCAAAGTGTATCAAAATGAAAAGTTACAAAATTTCAAAAGTAAAATTAGCATGTTCCGTATAGGCATAGTAAATTTACATTTCAAACGTGAAATAAATTATTATTAGTATGTTGCCTAAAGGCCATAAATAAAATTCAAATTTAATAGTATGTTGATAAATAATAGGATGGAAACGAATTTTGTGCCAAACTAATATAAAAAGAGTTCTCTTGAAATAACCAAAAAAGGGGACCATTTTCTACTCATACCTAAAAATTTATATGGTCTGGACATGCCACTCTATATTCCACGTATTGCGAATTTAACGTTCTAATAATTACGACACTAATGAACTAGTCTTTATAACAATTCGCACAGATGGAATGAACACGATAGAGCTGAAACGGGTTTTGGACTGTCATCGGGTTTAAGATTCAAACCCATTCTGACCCGGTGATTCGATTTAGATCATGATAACCCGGAGGATGAAGGAGAGATCTTAATTATTTCATTGCGCTTCAACAATGTTTCTTTCAGGGGTGACCAGGACATGAGATATTACCCCGAGAACACAAAAAATACAACGACGAAATTTCCAGTTGAATAGATTTTCCGAACCGGGTCCATCGGATTACCAGGTCACTTATGTTTGGGTCAGGCCCTATCACCGGGTCATCGAAAGTGGCGCGGAATTGGCTCTGGAACACGCACAAAAAGAGAGTGTGTGTAAAGTAAGAGAAAAATAAAGATGAACAGAGAGAGAAGAAGAAGAGAAAGACGCAGCGAAGACACGATAACAATACATCACGAAAGAGAGGAAGGGAGAAAGGCCAATGAAAAACACGAAAACTACATTACCATTATGCTAAAGAACACACACACTGTTTACTCGGATACTGACCAGTGATTCGTTAAGTTCTCCAACTCTAAGATGAATCTCTGAATATTCCGGTTTATGCAAAAAAGATACTGGCTGGTGAGGAATCCAAACGAGGGTTTTCAATTGGAAGTCCAGCACGATAGCGATACTCCAGAGGTGTTTCTACCCAAAACGAGCTTAACAAATCGTATAGTGTTTCTTTCTAAGTATAATAACATGAAAAGTGGATATTTCAGATCAATAACATATTTTTAACTGTCCTGGTAACGCCCAGAGGCCTTATTTGGTCTTTTCCAACCAACATTCGTAAATCGTTTTCCTCTCACTAGTGACTCAGGTGTTTCATTCCACAGTCTGAAGGATTCTCCGTTTTGTATGAGAAGTTATGATTAGATTCTTCAAGGTCGCTTTGTAAAAGAAACTTTGGCTTGAACAGGGTTTGAACCTATGTTGTTTTGTTTTAGAACTGAAGAGTCCAGCACATTTCCCCTACTCTATCTTGCCATCTAAAGACAGAAGCCATAAATTACTAAGTTCAAATGCGAGGAAAATGTAACATTGAATATACGTGTTACATTTTGTCTGTATGTATTGTGTGGTTTAATTAACACATGTGTATGCATGTCCTTTGTGTCATGTCGAATTATGAAATGAATATATTTTGGCAGTTTTAAGAACGAATCCAGTTTAGGGTAAGTATTGTCACATTACGATACGATCATTTATTTTCTTTCATTTTAACGTACACCAGGCTGAACGAAGCTAACATCGCGAATAAATTTGTCATTAGCAAATAGAGAAGTTAAAACTTTAATTAAAGTTCTAATACACTTGGTGCGGTATGACAAGTTGAACGTAACTCTGAGGGCCTGGCAGAATAAGATTGTAAAAAGTGCCCTGGAAGGAATCGTGATAAAGAAAAAAACTGATTGCTACTGGAAGCTATAATGCACACCCAGATCGCATGGGGCGCGCTCTCATATACAGTCACTTTATAAATTCTTCAATTTGCGCACCATGAGTTTCTTTATAATCATACATGAACAATTTTTTTTTTTTTTTTTTTTTTTACTTTTTAGTACGAATTGTTTAAGAAAAGGATGTCTTTACAAAAGTTTTTTTTTTTTTACTACTGTCTCAACCGTGTAAATGAGCAGCACAGAGATTGAGATAACATAAAGATAAAATGAATGTTGTGTACCAAATAACAGGTGGAAGAGAACGTTAACAGCACTTTTGCGTATGCCTACCGCTAACCGGAGGCCCCCGCAGCTCCGTGGCCCAGCTCTCTTCGGACGCACCGTGCCCACTTGCACTATATACATTCTAGCAATTATTAAATAATAAATTTGAAAATATAAAAATAGTTTTCGAAAGAAAAAAAAGAAAAAGTGTTGTCCCGAGCGGGACTTAAACCCGGGACCTTTTACTCGAGAAGCCGACGTCTTGATCAGCCGGCCACGAAGGCAGCCTGGAAAACGGTGCTTTCGAACTTGTATTTACAGTACGTGTGTTACGGAAGAAGCCCGATCACGTGTCTTATTTTTGGACCACTTTACAAATTTTTAAAAATCATGGTTATAGAACCACTAAATATACATATATTTTTTTTTCGAGCCAACTGTTGTCTTAATTTTTTTTAAATTCAATGTTCATATTTTCTAACCCCTCTAAAAATTTGAATTTTGCGCCAAAATAAATGAAACAATCACCATCTTGTAGAGCTTGAAAAAATCTTCAGTTTAAAAGCAAAGGTCATCGTAGGTGCAAATCCGACTGAGATATCGCTAAACTACCAAGAAACACACTTTAATTTATTTTGAAGTTAGGTTAGCATTTTTTGAGCTGAAATTTGGTGGAAAGCAATCATTTTTTATACTGAATATGGTAGAATTTTTATCACGATTCCTTCCACAATTTGTCTTATTCATGGCACTTTTCCCCATCTTACCCTGCTAGACCCTTTTAACTTTTGACAGTTTGTATTGTAAATGTAAAACGCCATCACTTGCAGGCGATTCGAGCCTACAACCATAAGCATCCTACTCCAGCAAGTGCCTCAGGATTGAATTTAATTCGTCATCATATCTCTGCATTACGCGAAAGTGTAGCTTTTTGTAAATTTTCGGAACGGGCTTACTGACTGAAGTCGCCTAGCATCAAAATTATCTCCACATTTTCAACTTCTGTGGAATGGGAAAAGAAATAACTATATAAACTTGCTATAATGTTAGCGGTATAGAACTTACGTACATCAAATACTGTCCAGGGTAGTCCTCATGGCCGAATTTTTTTTAGGTTCTTAGTTATTGTACTTTTCATGCTCATGAGTATGGTTTCGAACTCCATATCTTCCCTTTTTTTTCAGCTACGTCGGAACGTTAAATTTTCGTTTTCTACTAATTCTAAATTGCGTTTACATTCAAAATAAGACAAATTGTGGTTGAATTTATTTGCAAATGTTTATATAATGAAGAAGAGAAAAAAGACAGTACGCAAAGACAAAACTTGTTTCAAAACATTATCAATAATTATTGCTACGAACGACTAAACGAACAGCTGAGCTCCTAACGACGGGACGTATAGTTTTTGCCAAAGTCTGTTTCGAACCACTGTGTTCAATAGTCCCCCACGGACATGAACCCATGTTTACGCGCGCCAATAAGTAAGTAAATATTTTGTGTAACGCTATACACAAGTTTATTCGACAAAACCATGTATATTATAGCTCCCGACTTTTATGTATATGTTTGGATTGCTTTGTGGTGGACAAACACCGTGTGCGCATGGACGGATTTAGTAGAGAGACTGGGTGGAAATACAATTTATTTTAATAACAAATTTCAAAGCTATCGTTTAGAATGAAACATTTAAAGTCACTCAGAAATGATTGGGGGGCAATGCCCCGATAAATCCGCCCATGCATATGCGTGCATTTTCTCGGGATTCTCCCGTTTTCCCCCACTTTCTTCATTCCACCAATTCCATCATCATTCATCCGGCCTGAGCCAAAGTTGCCTAAAAGGCTTTAAAACTAACTTCAAAATTCAAAATGGGATACGAGCCTCATACCCAATGAATGATTCGCGAGATTGGCGCTGTATAAAATATATGTGCGTGGCGTGACAAGGATAGAAACATAGTGATATTATTGTTCGTTGATGTGACAAGTTAGCAGTGAAGGTAGAATCTTTTGCTTGAAGTCAAAAAGTAAATCATCAATTGAAGTGCACTTTAAAATTTCTGTATAATACCAAAATAAGATTTGTTACTTGTTACCTACCGTCTACTGGGCCACCATACTACGGATATTGGACTTTAATAAACTGGATAGTTAAGAAAAGTCCAATCATAGCTTCAAGTTCGTGGGGTTTATTTAACAGAGTTGTTCGGAGCCCACTTTACCAGAAACTAGTGCCATGCTTAGGTGCTCAGGAGTTCATTTAGGCACTTTGTAACAATATTGTTACTGATGGTATTCAATAATTATATTGGAGGGAAATAAAGTCTTCATTTGTCTTCCTGATAGGAAAAAAACCTCATATCTGAAAAACTATTTTATGCAGAAAGCTTTAAAGACGTCCGCTATAGAGAGGTTTTTGCTTTAAAAGAAAACGTTATCAAGCTGTCAGTGTTCTTTTTCATATAGTACACTATTGACAGAGTTTCCTTTCATAATATTCAGTGCTGTTCTACAGGGAATATAATACTATCAGTTGTCGGACGTTTTAGCATGCATTTTGCTTTAAACAACTTACAGGACGAAGTTGGCTATTTCCAAAGATTAGCTCTGAACTTAGTAATCATGGCTTCTGTCATTAGGTGGCAAGATGGAGATGGGGAAACGTGCAGAACTTTTCAGTACTAAAGCAAATCAACAGGTTCAAGCCAAACTTTTTTTACAAAGCGATCATGAAGAATATAATCATAGCTTCTCATACAAAACGGAGAATGACTGTGAAATCAAATACCTAAGTCACTATGGAGAGGAAGACGATTTACGAATGTTGGTTGGAAAAGTCCAAATAAGGTCTCTGGGCGTTACGAGGATAGTTAAAAATATGTCATTGATGTGAAATATCCACTTTTCATGTTATTCTTAGAAAGAAATACTATACGATTTGTTAAGCTCGTTTTGGGTAGAGTCACCTGTGGAGTATCGCTATCGTGCTGGACTTCCAATTGAAACACCTCGGTTCGATTCCCCACCAGCCAGTATCATTTTTGCATAAACTGGAATATTCAGAGATTCATCTTCGAGTTGGAGAACTTACGAAGCATCACTGGTCAGAATCCGAGTAAACAGTGTGTGTGTTCCTTAGCATAATGATAATGTAGTTTTCATGTTTTTCATTGGCCTTTCTCCCTTCCTCTCTTTCTTGATGTATTGTTATCGTGTCTTCGCTGCGTCTTTCTCTTCTTCTCTCTCTCTGTTCATCTTTATTTTTCTTTTACTTTGCACACACCCTCTTTTTGTGCGTGTTACAGAGCCAATTCCGGGCCACTTTCGATGACCCGGTGATAGGGCCTGACCCTAACATAAGTGACCCAATCTGGAAAATCTATCTAACTGGGAATTTTGTCGTCGTAATTTTTCGTGTTCTCGTGGTAACATCTCAGGTCCTGGTCACCCCTAAAAGAAATACTGTTCAAACGCAATGAAATAAATAAAATATCTCCGTCATCCTCCGGGTTATCAGATCTAAATCGAATCACCGCCCCAGAATGGGTTAAAATCTTAAACCCGATGATACAATCCAAAACTTAACCAGCATCCCCCGACAGCTGTTTCAGCTCTGCCGTGTTCATTTCATCTGTGCGAATTGTTATAACACTAGTTCATTTGTGTTGTAATTATTTGAACGTTATGTTCGCAATAGGTGGAATATAGAGTGGTATGTCCAGAACATATAAATTTTTAGGCATGAGTAGGAAAAGGCCCCTTTTTTTGGCTATTTCAAAAGAAGAACTTGAAACTCTTTTTATATTTTTTTTATTTTATTTTTTTTTATTTTTATTTGAAATGTGGAACATGTAAGGTTTACTATGCCTATAAGGAACATGCTAATTTTGCTTTTGAACATTTGTAACTTTTCATTATGATACACTTTGGATATATAATCTTGGCTCTTTCTGATAGAAATTAAGCAGAAATAATATTATTCATTCATTTTGTTATTATGTTCAGTTTGCATTAGTAGTCTGAAACAGAATGTATAGCCTACAGTATTTACTGTGTTTGTTACAATCAATGATTTCACCGGAGTTTCAGCCCCAAATCCTCGAGAACATCCCAACTTTAACTTTTTTGATGTCAAAAGTTGATAGAAACCGTGAAAAACTAAGTACACTCTCCCAATTTTGACTTTGCGCCCCCAGTCTGAAAATCGTGGCGGAATACCTGATTACAATGTATTCCAAACCAGTACGTTCAATAAGACCAACCGAATTTACAATCGAGCCCCGCGCAACAAAGTATGTGTGTTACACTTTTGACATTATCCTAGCTCTGTCTCAAAACTGCAGTTTCACTAGAAATCATGAATATTTAATCTGACCACCAAGTTTAGTCTCCATTTTGAAAGTGAGTTAATGAAATTTTCAAGCACCCTCTATATATTCGAATAGCCCTGAAAAAATAATAAAATCCGAAAGTCACTTCTATCTTGCTGTTAGATTTGTGCGAACTGAACTTTAGAATGTTAGGTTCTTTTTTACTACGTTTAAATTCCATATTTTTATCTGTACTCCTTCTTCTTCTCTCCCCTTTTCTCTCTCTCTCATTTCTCTGCCTCTGCCTAAAGACATCCATCGGTTTCAATTTTTCATTGTATTTAAATTTCTCCCTCCATCAACTTATTTATACTGTTTTGTGTCGCTTTTATTCTTTAATTTTATCGATACTAATACATATACATTTTGAGAGAGAAAAAAAATGTGCTCATGATGTTTGCTGATTTTAGTATGAGTGAGACGAAGGAAGGAGAAAGAGGGTTTCAGTTTTCCAGACACGATTATGGGATAAGAAGGTGCCATTTGGGTTGCCTAGCTGCACGGCGTTCGCTATCGCAATTGTTTTGATGTGAAGTGTACCTTGAGCTTAAACTCTGCCCGACTCTTTCCCTTATTCTATCCTGGCTTAAACCATAGATGCGTAAATACCATAAATAAATTCAACTCAAATACAATGGTCTACAATTCTACTAACATCAGTATTTCACTAACACAAATAAACTTGGAAGGGAAATAAAAAGTATATTTAAAGTACCGATGTCGATTTTTTTTTATATAGAGTGAATTGGGGTAATTTGGGTCAGTTTCTTAGTGTGTTTTTTCCTTCAGACTTAATATCTTAAAAGCTAGATAAAAATTTGAAAAAATTATCCTTTCTTGGCATTTGAAAGTGGACTATTACGTTGTGTGTTTGATTACGATTGTAAGTCTCGTTATACCCAAATTACAGAGGTCCGAAACTGGTGACTCAAATTATTCCAGGCTTAGGGGAATGAGGGTCATTTTCTACTTTTGCTACTTTTTGGGCTGATATTCAGTGCTGACCTAATTTACCCCACCATATGGTAAAGTACAGTTGATTTGGGAAAAATAAGCTACACTGATATAATTCTTGCAATGGGGTTTGAAGCTCAGAACCACGGAGCCATCACAGTTCGTATGTGCAGTTTGGGTTCTTATTATTTTGTGATCATTTTGTAATACATTCCTCATACATTTTGAAAAATGCATCAAGTACTCCAACTGATAAACCTTCAGCTCGTGCCTTTGTGAGAATTTCTGGTTTTCTTTTTGTCAGTTCCTGTTTCCAGCGATTCTCAAACCCTCGCACAAAGTCATAGCCTGGTATTCCATCCTTAAAAGGAGCGTTCCTACCAACAGACTTGATGTAACTAGCCACCATGTGCACTAGGTTTTCTCTATCCATTGGATATCCACATTTGGCAGTAAACTTTAATGCTTCAACAATGTAACGTTCTTCATTTGGGGTCAGCACTGTGGGTCTTTCAGAACCTTTTTTTAGGTTCAGGATTCTTTATTCTCCTCCTCAAAGTTTCAGATGGTATGTTGAGTTCTTTAGCTGCAGCTCTGATAGTCTTAGGACCTTCATTAATTTCTGTCAAAGTTGTTTCTATAGCCGCTTCATCATAAGTTTTCTTCAACTTCCGAACGTAAGTGAGTGGCATGGTTGCAGGAATCATTGACAAAAATTACCCCAAAAAAGGTTTTTTTTTTCTACACAAACACTTGATGAATAACAAACAGTCACTATACAGTTGTGTTCTATAGGTCTCAAATGTTATCCTGGACACAATTTTGATGGCTTGATTGCTTTCAGACCCGAGCACGGTTTGTTCAGAATCACGGACTTCTCATATGGCACTAATTCGCATTTGAAAGAAAAAAAAATACTGGCACCGTAAACCTTAGAAGTAAGTTTGACATGCCAACAGATATATCATACATTTACCAATTAACTGACTA
>JAGDQP010011600.1:0-52578 GCA_022664845.1 Lepisma saccharinum
GACGCGTTTGATTCCTGACCACTATAGTGAACAATATTCCCGTGCAGTATTTGGCATCTTACCATTGACATTACCTATGTGGAAATTAAATTAATGCAGACTAATGATGTTCTGAGGATAGTGATATCCTGTTCTTCGCATACGATATACTTGAAGCTAGTGTGTGCCTTAGCGAAATAGAAATAGTTTCTCTGTTTTATTAAACGTAAAAGAATCTTAGTGTCTAACAAAATAATGGCATTTGATTCTTCATTAAAATAAACTGCAAAATATGTAAGCAATCATACAAAAGTCAAACATGTTACAAAACGGAGTAAAGCTTTGAAGTGAACCCAAAAATGACATAAAAACACCAAAAGTGTTGAGTAAAGCTAAAAGCGCTGAAAATTCAAACTAACGCCAAAAAGAATCTCAGGTTTTCGTTAGTTTTAGCTAACAACTTGTTTTACTAATAATCGACATCGTTCTCAATCCTTTAGAAAGAATACAACATTCCATTAAGTCTCGAGCTCTAATTAATTATAATAAACCACGTGCAAACATCCATGGCAAGCAGATGGATGTTTCAAATACGTAGGGTCTCCAATGATTTATTTGTACCGAAGAGTATTGCTCCTAAGGCATTTCTCTAGCAAAATCAACACCTTGAGAAAAATCACTGTAAAAAGCCTCACAAAGCCAATACCTTTCTCAGAATTGTGTAATTTCAAAGAAATGTGAAATCAAGCAATGTACTGTAAACATTATTATCTTTACCCCCTGGTAGCTACAAAAAGAAATAAATCAGTAGGATCTTTTGGGTTAAGTACATTATGTAAAGAAACTCCAATGGTTATAGTTTTCAATCCTTTTCACAAAGAACTACCAAAATGATTGATTCGTCTCTTTAAGTGGACAAAGAGCCATAAGAAGATACAGAAAAGAGGACTGGAGAATAACACAAGATATCGATAACGGGGAAGGGAGAGAGAGAGAGAAAGATGAAACTTGCGAAAGCTCTAGAAACCTGATATTGACAAAACTTCGCAGAAGTTAAGACAGGCTGTGACATTTTTTTTGGCAACGTTTAACAAGGCAACAGGGATTCCTAGAATTTACGTTCTTTTACGAGTCACCAATTAAATGTCCCTGGAAACGAATTTCCGAGAAATACAGTGGATGCTTTGTACAACGATGCAAACTGTTTTGCGATCTGTTTGTTCGAAAATAAAATAACTACAAATCAAATTTCCAGAATATTTAAAATTGAAATTCACATTTTCTGCAAGATTTTGTTAACTTTAATACCAATCATTTTTCAGTTGAGAGGTTTGTTTTACTTATAAATAATCTATGTGGAAGTTTGTTAGAAAAGATCGCCTAATTTGAACTGAAGACGAACATGTTATTCGTGAAAGATTGGAATAAGTATAGCTGTTTCTTAGCTTAAAGTTTCAAACACAAATTTACTGGTCATACTCAGGCAGCTTTTAAACATAACGCTGTTAAATTATTTTGGAAACTTTTCGATATCATTTCACATAAACGACAACAACAAAAATGATATTCTAATCACATTTGAAATTAAAATGTGTAATGTGCATGTAAATATTACAAGGTGTGGCCATGAAATTCCCGACTTCGCTCGCCCTTATACCAGATTCTATGGTGAGCAAATTAAACTTGGTTTATATATCATCATCGCAGGTACTACGTTGAGTAACTGAATTAGTTTAATTGGATATAAACAATTTTTAATTTGGCATAAAAGTTACCCTTTCATGCGACTCGATTATATTCGTTACAGATCAAAACCTTGTAGATTTATAATAGATCAAAACTTTGTTGTTATACGCGGATAGACCACAAGAATAACTGGTGAAATACAAAACGCTATGTACGAAAATGACACAGTGTCAAAATCAAAAGTCCTTTAGTGCTGTTCATGCTGGAGCAAAGTTATGATGAAGTTTGTCTAAGAGCTGGACACTAATCATACTCTCCTTTTGAAACGAGTTCAACGAGACAGATACTAGATAGGAGAGAGGTAGTTGGAGCAACCTGTTGCGTGATAATGCCCCATGTCATAAAAGTTGCGTTTGAAAGCAGTTTTCTTGCTGAAGAAAGATAATTCGCCATAATCCAGATTAATTATCTCCTGGATTCGCCATAACAGGTCTCTGCGGTTCATCTGATTTTCCAAATAGAAACTCGCATGAAAAGATATTGTACTGTTCACGACATTACACAACATTCGAAAACAGATTTGATGCTTTATATGAATGGTGCCATTGAGATTATTTTGAAAAATAAAACAAATTAAGCTCTCTTTGTTATATGTGGTTTTGCAATTCCCAGTCCGGACACTTTTTTGGTACATATATGGTGTAAAATTATATATGAAATATTTCAAAAAGTGCCACAGAAACATATTCACCCATGTCATTATGGCATGTCTACATAAATACTGATTCAGGTAATTACTAATATACACGATATTAATTTGTTATGATAGCGAGGGTGAAAACAAATACTTTTGCGTTCTATAACAGAGATTATTCAAGAACGTTTGATTAACTATCGATATTTATATTACGTTTTTTTCTAAGATAGCTTTGTTCGTCGATTATTTCGAGCAAATTAACAATATATCTAGCAAGTTAACAATATGAACCGTTAATTGAACAAAAATTTTCTTCTGTCTCTCTTTCCAGTTTTCAAAAGCCTCTTCTGTAGAGATTTATAACAAGCTTTGAATCAATTTATATCATTCAATAACGCTTTTCATTAGAAAAGAATCTACATTAATACAGAGTATCGCATTTGCAGAGCAAGCACTTACGATATTAAACTTCTGACGTTATTTATTATATTTTTTTTAATCGGTAATAAAATGGGAAGATTTGACCTTGGTACTATTCCGCCCAAGGAGTACACAGCGCCACCGTTGTAGGTATGATGTGGCAGTAGCGACGTGACTTTGATCAGGGTAGTTGACATTGCTGTTTCTATTGTGGCACTGAAGATTCCTGATATATGGCAGAGGTACATAGTTGCACTTTCCGAAGTTACAACCTATCAACAATAGTACAGAGGTGTAAAAACAAAGAACTGACCATTAGCTAGTTGCGTGTGCGGAGTATTATTGGACAACACAAGAAGGGAATCCTCCGGAAGAATTGTGTCCAAAACGATAACGTATAAAGCGGGTGTAGCTAGCTCGGGGCGCCAAAGTAGTGTAACATATAAAGGCGAGTGTGATGAAACAAGACCAACAAACGCAGAGCAGCGTTGGCAGCGACGCAGGTACGTCCAAATCTACAGTATGGCGCATATATCACGACAAGTTTCCATTCGTACTCACATAAAGGATGTGGACACGCCTTGAGGAAATGTCATATAAAGAAACGAGTCACCAACGCCATAAATCTGTACTCGTGCTACCTTGAGGGTACATGGTTAGACGAATACCTCATCACCCGAATGGCACCAGCAAACCTCGCAAAATTTTCAACAGATTGAAAGTTTAAAAGTCGTTTTTTAATTAATCCGTCAAAACCGTGAAAATTCTTGGAAAAGTTTCATGGTAGTGGCCGGTTTCTGGGCCCGTAGAAAACCCACGATTTTCCGAATGAAAATATGTGAAGATGAATGTGCAGCTCAGTACTTTTAAGAGAATGTCATGGAGCGCATTTACGATGAAGATCTCTTTCGTATATTGTTGAGAAATGTCATGTCTGGATCTACATGGATAAGGTATCCAACCATACTTCTCGATCTTATATCACCAAATACAGCGGAAAGGAGGCTGCGACGGGCATCCGTCAGTCTCTGTCAGGTCTCGGGATGCATCCTCTAAGGACTTGAAGAGAGGCATTGCGTCACCACGTTCCACCACTGTTGAGGGCCGTTAAAAAAAATTAATAGGTCCGGAAAAACATTCTATTTACGCAACTGCGGTGAAGCTTCTACGTCAGAGTCTAAGTTTGCATAGTCATAGTTCTCGTCTAAGTTGCGATGACGAGTCATAGTCCAGACCGGCTGTCACATTGAACACCGTCGCTAGGGTGGACGGGGATTTTACCATAAAGAAGGTACGTAAAGTCGTCCTATCTTAACTGAATGAACCTTCTGTAAAATGCACGATCTGCAAATGCTGCTAAATCACGAGGTGACCTTAAGCTTTGAAGAATAAGTGCAACTGTGAAAGCCGTAAGTAACTACTCTTCTTCGTGTGCTCGTCCTACCGTGATGGTTATTTTTAAGCAAACCCAAATGACGTTTCGATCAAAATGAGCCCTAGGAGATATATAAATTACATATTGAATAATGGGATTCTTGAACAGTATACCGTATTCTTTATCTGAAACTATGCGAATTAAAACTTTAGCAGTTAAACAATTTTGCCTTTGTTTTATGTAGATAAATTGATCATGAAATCAACATCTAGTGTAAGCATCTATAAATATAATGATACAAATTGTAGCGAAATGTACATATACTTCTCTTCACAACAAAATATCACTAAAAATTGTATTTACTCATAGATGCCATAACGTTTAATACATACAAATTATATCACCTAAGAGATATTGATTCAGATATTTATGTAAACGTGGGGCCATTAACTACACAAAATATCAAATTATTCAATGTAATAAAACTCAATAATGAGCCTAGTATCAAACAATACTAGCGTGAGAAGTTGCCAAAATTAAATTAGTTATGAAACTGATATACATATCTGTAGATTCTTTCATCCCCGCACTTAATCAAAATCGTCAATACGTTAACACCTCTTGCATTGCGAGAAGAATGTGATACTATGCCTAGTCAATAATGTATGTGCTGATTCAACACGTTTCTAAGTCCGAGCGTATCCACCACTTTCTTGTGTTAAATCAACACAACACACGGCATTGATTAGACACCAAGTGTTTGCCTCTCGCCATCTTTATCGCTTGCTTTCATAGAAATGGAACATATTCTCAATGAATGGGAATTCTGATCCTTAAATGACAAATGAAAAAGTGAATAAACAATGACATAAGTCGTGCGAGTAACTCTGTTTGTTTTTGGAGTTCACCAACATACAATTATCTCTACACTATTTGAATCTAGTGTTTTTTTTTCTGTCTGGCAGTTTAGCCAAAAAGGTAAGACACTTGTCTTCTACTTTAGTAAAAATCCCTATGCAGCCTTTTTTTCTTGCTGCCAGTACCGAAATCAACTCCATGTTTGTGTGGATCTTTCACTAAAAAGTGGGAGTCACTCTGGAATACCGGAAAATGTAGAATGAACACAGACATTTGTTCTACTGTGTGTAATTTTAGATATATTGTAAGCTACTTACTTATTTTCTGTTTTATTCCTGTAATATTTAGACTAAAACGTCTTGTTTCATTTCATAAAAAAGATTTGTTGAAAATATCTCAAAATATAAAGTTCAGAGTTATGCAATATGGGCACGTAATATAGTCTGTTTTAATTGATCCTATTAATAGATTGTACATAATTATAACAAATTACATTATAAATATCTAAATGAAATATAACTGAAAGAAAAGTTGGTAGAACGTTGACCTTGCTTTGCGACGCGAAGGTCAGGGATTCAGAGGTGACAGCTAAGGTGTATTTGTCACCAAAATAGGTAGAAGGGTAAATTATTGACCCAAGTATTCAATTACTTATTGCACTATTGGATATCTCTCCGTACAAGAAATAGAGGTACCAAGAAAAACACACGAGATGACAGGGAATTTTCTCCTACAAATTACGTCCTGAGTGGCACGATCGTTCATCCTGACATATTTATCCATAGATTTCCACAGTAACACCATGGTCACGCTGCGATTTCAAACTTACAAAAAATGAGTTCTGGAAACCAGAGATGTATGATTTTCATTTAACTTACATTTGGAATCGGATGTGGTTATGTCTAAGCCCGTCCCATGTCTCAGTAATGACAGTAGCTTAGGCCATTTGAATCTATATTCTATTTATGACTTTGTGGCTGATTTAGGGATAATAGAAGGGATTTAAGAACCATCCCGACCTGATATTTGACTCATGTGACTGACAGTAAGAAACATTTGGGATAAACACATATCAGTACGATTGTTGCGAGAGTGGATCCCAGGACTTCAGAATGCGAAACGAACACTCTACCTACTAAGCCAAGGTTCCATAGCAGACCTTCCGTCATAGCTACTTGTCCGGTTCATGCAAATGTGTTAAATATAAATAAATACATTGCTCTGGAGTAGATTTTATTGTACGAGTGTATCTTTAAAGTAGGTTCTTGCCGACTTCCTTCGAACAATCTCTTTTTCCTTATTCCGGATTGAGCCAAAGTTGCCAGACGCCCACGAAGAAAATTCTAATTTAGAACTACAATAAACAACACTGAAAAGGATTCCACCATACTACTTTTTGTAAACACTTACACTTATTTTATAGTTAATTAATTTTCCCTAAAAATTGTATAGAATTTATCAAAATGAGGAAGTTGGAAACACTGTAGACGACTTGGCTCCTCTTCTCTTATTGCATTCGGGAACCCACGTAAGTGAAGCCTCGGATGCAGAACAACCCGAGACTTGGAAGCAGAAGCTACGAGAGAGGGGTTTTCACTGGAAGAATGCTGAATTGAAGACGCAGCTGCGATTCACATTCCAGAATATATTGGAGCTCGCTTTCTATGGAAATGTCTTACATGACGAACGCTTTCTTTTTCTTTGGATATCCAGCTCCATTACAGCAGATAGATCTGGAGAAATATTTGCTGAAAACTTGCTGCTTTCGTATGCTTCTTGGTTCTTATCTTCGTTTTGGGTTTTCCTTTCTTTCCTTGCTTGCATCGACAAAACGAAAATACCCTAAACAGGGATTATTCTTGATGGCATACACGTAAAGAAACGTGGCAAAACACTCATACTAAAGCACATGCGAATGCATGTATGAAATTGCATTTGCATTGGAGAATGCCATTCTGGATTTCCTTTCTTGTTATACTACCACTGTTAACAACGTTGAGGCATATTTCCTTCCCTGAGATCTGAAAGTAAAAAAATGAAAATGGAATACAAACCAAATGCTTCCTTGTTGTCTTTTACGTGTGAACATAGAACGCTTTATACAAAGACTAATCGGAAATGCCCCCAACCTTTTGGTCTCAAGGTAAAGATACTCGAGTAATACAATGTTGCTTTAATATTAAGAAAACCGTTTCAAGTCTGCGTTTCGAAAGTTCTATGCAAACAAGCAGTGAATACATTGTTGAAAAGGCAAACATTTACAATTTTCCTTAACATTAACCTTTATAGGACGATGGACGCAAGCGCTGCAAGGGCGTGGACGCAAGTCCAAATGTCAAACGTCTATAGCTCAGCTCCTATAACTAAGCTAAAGAGATGATCTGGTGTCGTTGTGATTCTGAAGGATGGATCTTTCTAATGCGATACATTTCATTCATGTTGGGGCTACCGCGGAGGAGGGTCAATGTTGGACCTTTTTACCTCCTTCCGCTTTTCCTCGCATTTTGGGGTCCAACTCTTCCCCAAGAGGTATGTGTACAAGCACCAAAATTAGTATAAACAGTGATAAATTAATGTGAACATAAGGTTTCCGTAGAGGTGAAGGGGAGTAGGTGAAATTTGCCTTTTTCAGGATAAAAAATCTTATGTAAATTAGAAATATTTTCGGAGCAGTTTGATAGAAGGCAACATGCTGTATAATCTCATAGAGTTAGCCTAAATTCATAATCCTTGTTGCTTTATGTTATGGAGAGAATAATGTAAACATTTATTTACATATTGATGGTGTAATGCAATGGGGGGAGGAGAGTGAATGTGCAATTTATTTAGGTTATTATTTTTGCGTAACATTTCATATGTAATAATTAGTATATGAAAATCACATCTTTTCTTCATTTTCTTTTATTACAAACACGTACTTGTCTGAAGCTTTTCTTCATTTTTTACGCAGCTACGAGTTAGTTCGGGGCTGTTGAGCTAAAAATATAACTGTTTAATATAAACGTGTAGAAGCGTGGTTTTGTTTGTTTGGCGGTATTGACGTTCGTTCTGTTTCTTCTTCTTCTTCTTCTTCTACAAATAGGTAACGAATGGTTTGAAAGTTACCCCGTTGGAATCTGCGTTCCATAAGCTCTGCACCGAGATATGAATCATATCTTTGTGGTAATTAGGAGGGTCACTAGGACTGTCAACGTGATGGTCTATGATTTTCTTAAAATGTCTAGCCGTCCAATAAAGGTATAGTCAACTTGTGTATCACTAGCATGCAAGTGTACTGACCATCACTCGGAGATGACATAAGAAAAACTCGCTATCTAATTTATTTCGGGGCTTCCATCAATCTACAAAGGCAAATGCCGAACCACCGGTACCTTGAATATCCTTCCTATATCAAAATTTAGAGTAAATTTTAAGAATACAGTTAGGTTGCAGTTCAAAATGTAAAGTCGAAATATTTAACACATTGTTTCGAACGAACCTTCAATTATGCTTTAAACATCCACTATTGTAAAATTTTGATTTAAACATTATTATCTTTCCAAGGCGTATTTGAAGCACACGTCTGACTTTTTTATTACAAAAATATAAACAAATGCCAACGTGGTAAAAATAATTTTAATAATACAAGGAAGTAATTATAAACATTTTCTGGAAAAACTTGCGATTCAAGTTCATTTCTAATCTGAAGGAAAACGAGACAAAATGAAGATGAACACTGTAGTTTTGAAAATACTGAAATCATGGATTCTCAACACTTTCTAGATGACATCCCATATGTAAATCCTGAAAAATCTAATTACTCTCATTTTTAAATTTTGCGAAATCATTCTTCAGTCCATGTATAGTATTAGGATAACAGAAAGTATTTTGCACATAAGTTATTGAAAAAACTATTATAATGTTGTTTTCTAAAACCCAGACATAATTTGAACCACCTCGGAGTTAAAAGTTTCTTATTAATCACATATGGATTTTGCACTACTATATTTATTACTAGCAACTAGAAGACACGAACAACCAGATTATTATTATTATTATTGACTATTTTTTTTCTTTTTAATTACACATATCTAAAATTTACTACGCAAATTAATTTTAGTTATTTCTTCCTGTCGCCTACACCTCGTTCCAGATTCCTCCCGTCACCAATTGTGCACGATTTCCACGTTGGGAACCACTGCTTTAAATTGCGGCTTGAACTAAAGCTGGCAATAAAACACCTTATCCTATACATAGTAAACAGATTTTAAAAAGCATCAATAAATTGTTAGCATGAAAGAAACAAGTGTACTGAGTAGGTTTACATGCAATTTTAGACCCTTGAATTTCATCATTTGTGATCAACCGAAAGCGGCAGGTCCTTCTAAGTTGCATTAGATCCCTTGCATTGATCCTAATCTTCTTCTTTATTTTATCTATTAGCTTACGATTTACCTCCTTGATACTGGTAACGAGTTGGATTTGTCTTCTTCCTTTCCCTCGTTTCCCCTCAATCATATCTGCTATTATATGTTGCACTACACAATATCTACGCAGGTAATGTCCCAACTAGTTTGTATGTCTATCCTTTATTTCCTCCAGTAAGGCTAGTGTCTGCCTAATATCTTCAGCAAAGCCTTATTACATATCTCTTTATTTAGCTGGCTTTTCCACTCTATGTCTACATTTCGAAGGTTTTTAATATTAATTCTTCAGTCATTCATAAAGTCTACGTTTGAGTACAATATATTCATAGGAAACAGTTAATCAATTATCTTTTTAATTCCTTGTTCAGCGATTTACAGAATAAATTCTTCTTCTTTCTTGAAATACATATCTTATAACTTAGTTTTCTAATACCTAACACGTAAAATACTAAACGTTTTGAAGGTCTGGTTGAACTTCTGGTCACGACGAAAACTCCCATTGAGATGTTAATGTTAACCACAGTTCCAGAAGGCAACTGTAGGAATGGGACCTGAGAAAACCCTGGTCGCTTACTCCATGATTGTCCTGGACGATGATTTAAGCGAAGAACATAATATCCTCGTCTTATGGCGATCTTATGCTAATTGCTGCTTGTATAGCCCAATAATATTGTTATATATAAAAAAGGGATTGAATTGAATTGAATTGAATTTTATTAATAGCCTGTATACTTCAGTATTTCAGGTTGAAGATAAATGTAAATAACAATTTAATACTATGAGGGCAGGTTTAAAAAGTATCCGACTTTACAGGACTTCCAAAGAGCAAGACTCGGGACGGGCGTAAGCCATAGTGCTGTTACCGCCCATACAATTCATTTTATCATTATCATTACCAAAGAGCAAGATTTCAGTTTCAGAATTAGTAGATATCGAATGAAAACAATGATACAGCAGTGAAATACAAAATCTTTAATAATGCTACTTGAAGTGTTGTGAGCTCTCAATAATTTAGTACATAAGGATAAACCTAAGCGTAAAGAACATTATGTGGCTCTCTTGAAAGTAACAATATTTGGCACTTACGATGCATCCGTACAAGGTACATGTTGTATTCAATGTGGCAGTAAGTTAAATCCTCCAGTGCATATTGTACTAAGGCTGAATACTGGCCTTGAGTATGATATCCGAAATGCTGTATGGATCATGCAGCCATGATGACGTGTGTTACATGATCATTTCGTAATACGCACTACGTACGAAGGACGGTATATTAACATGGCAGGTAGTGCGTGAAGTATATAAATAATATACTTTAAATATAAAACATACTTCTTTCATATATTTTATTCATATTATTCTGAATGAACGTTGTGGTTCCTGAGTGTTTCTTCCACCACTTGGAAAGAGGAAAAAATATTTCTCCATAAAGTTCGCTACATTGTGAACACTGTGCATTTGTAGTATATAACTTGAACTGAATCAGATAAAATATTCACTTTGCCGTGTTTAAAATAATATACGTTAGTTTAAATGTTATTCACAGTCTCTCCTATTAAAATTTTGTTATGTATCTCAAACTTGGGTACAGTATTCAACCAAAAAAACAAGTTGTGTACAATAGTTCAAATCATTCTGCAAATCAGCCATCTTGAATGAAGTTCCTTTTCGTTTTCTCTGTAGCAAAATAAATACCGAAATTGAAACATAAATTGAGATCACTAACTCCTCTCTAAACCTTTATTCTCCCGTAGAAACGAGAACAAGTAAAGAGACAAGAAGGAGTAGGGCTCAGACGCTAGAAAGGTCAGAAATGTAAAGGTTTAATACACCTTAATGACATGGTAGAGAAATATTATAAAACATATGTCAACTTTCTTTTACATCGCAGCAACAATTTCCCCGAGTATGAACACAGGACTTTGAGGATTAAACCTGAAGACAAAAGAACATGGAAAACCTTGTCAGCAATTTCTAAAAGAGTAACCAGATAAAAGGAACTATAAAAACTGTGTAAGAGAGACGTACGCAAGAAATCTCATAAAAAGGGACGGACTTTTAGTGTCATCAAAGAACCAAGCCCCTGGGAGTATCTTGATTACAAACGTCATCAAACAAGATGAACAAACCGTAAGAAGAAAATAAATGATATTAGTTTCTTGAGCAATCAAACTGGTTATAACTCTGACCTGACGTTTGTAAAAGACAAAATCATATTTGATGGCTGCAAACATGTAATATGAATCTAATGTAATAATAGTCGTGTGTATTATTAGTATCATTTTTAAAATTGCATTCTTTTATTACAAGCTTATGGTTGTGAATCATAATATATATTCTTTTATTGCATCTTTCAAATAAGAAAATCTAGAGGCCTGCTTGACTGAGAAGTTAGCACGCGCGTTTTATTGCATGGCGCTACGAATACATGTTCGGTGGAGATCTATTGAATAGGCTGGTTTGGAGACCAATTTGCTTAACGAAATTACTTGAACAATTTTTTTTTAATTTGAACTTGATTTTTATGTCGTTATCGCATCTTTGGCTCACGCCTAGGTGCATTAAATAGAGTATGGGGATGGTATTGGCGAGATCCTATCTAAGATACCATCTTAGCATTTGCCTGATGAAACTGAAAAGAAACTTTGCAAAAACTCAGTCTGGATGCAAGTCCACGGCACATGAACTCTCATACCTATCGATCCCTGATTCTATCAAGTCATTAGAAGACCACCACCTTCCCAGCAAGCCCAATGCCGAGCAAGACGGGTTTTTGGTCCTACCACCGCCGAGGATAAACGGAACACCGACTAGTACTTGCGAAATAGTTGGGGGGAATGTCGACACAGTCCCATAAGTGGCGTTTGGCCGTCGGGCCATTCCCAGTCCGTCTTTGTTGGACTTGCCAACAAAGAGGCGAAACCCCGCCAAGCCCCCGCCCGCCGACTCCGGCTATTGTCTCTATTTTTCAAAAGCCGACATCGGACCGACTTTTGCCGACCGAATGCCACCGTCGGGTCGATGTCGCATGGCTTTCTGAGTCGTTTAGAATGATTCAATCAATTAAAAAAATAGAACATTATAACAAAACAATTGATAGGGTGTGGATATATCATGCACGTAATTAAAATTCTAATGAGTACAGTGTATGTGACTATGCAACTTCACTTCAACCGTCTTAAATTCCTTGATAATGAGGCTATAAAAATTCCGTACATCTACCCGAGGCTAAAAATTAAATTTCAGAAACCACTACGTGTAGAGAGGTGGCTGAGGTGTGATGGAAAAGGTCTTGTCTATATACGATCAGAGACGAGGAACCGTCATGATTAGCGCCTCGGGTCAGTATTATAAACTCATTTTCAACATATTTATTGGTAAAATTGCCTCCATTACGTTAGATCTATCTGCACCAAAATAGGCATGAACAATAGTCGGAAGAATTGAAAAATACAGAGGGTGTACCGTATACAACGACACCATTTGTCAGTGTTCCTAAACTACTTTCTTTAAAATTATTTTCTTTTTACAGAAAATTACTTCCAATACGACGTGACGTATAACATCAAACTTGAGATAAACATATTCAACAAAATATACAGTGGATAGCTCGTTGCCAGGTCCCGCAGTTGCTAATGTTGTTAACCTATTTTAAAAATTCATTTTTTTTTAAATTTTATTCCATATCTTTAGAGGAAATCTCATCGAATTTGACATAATTATTATTCGACACAATAAAGCAATATTTTGGCTGTTCCTGTAACTGAACATACCAGTAATCAGTGTTGCCAACTAATATTATAAAAATAAAGTGTGTGTGTCTGAGATACTTTCAAGAAACCGAAACCTTCGTGATTGTCAGTAGAATTGTATCAGTAACTTGTTTATCTTGCAAATCAACGGAATATGGATCTCCTAAAGTGTCGCTGAGACAGGTCCAGACTACAGACTTTAAACTTAAACCAATTTGTTTGCCAAGTTCTTTCAGAGTACTATGACAAACACTCTTCTATTACTGATTGTCCTAGTTTTTCCGATGTTACTGTTGGTCTAATATCTAGAATTATTATTTAGCTGAATTATATCATGACTACCTGTTTCTATTCATTCTATTTGTCGGTCCTGATTTTCTCCATGGCCATTTTATCAGGTGTATGCATAAGTAGTTTCCGGTTTACCTAAGAGATGGCGCCAGCGAAAAGTACGCAGCGTATTCATTTGACACATACGTCATTTTGTTCGTCTGACATTAAACTACAAACACACACAAGTTGAGTCCGCCAAACACTAGCGTCTTTGTTTTATCGTTCAGTAATCATGTCGAAGTTTGTGCCTGAAAAAAGAACATTTGCGGCACGCATTGCTTTTCTTATTTAATCAAAAGAAAAAGGCTGTTGAAAGTCATCGTGTGCTGGTAGAAACATATGGTGAACACGCTCCATCGATTAGAACATGTGAAACATGGTTTCGACAATTTGAAAGTGGTGATTTCAATGTGAAAGACAGTGCGCGCTCTGGTAGACCACAAAAGTGCAAAAACGAGCAATTGCAGGTGTTATTGGAGGATGACCCAACTCAAACTCAACAGCAATTGGCAAAAGCATTAAATGTATCACAAGAAACAATCAGCAGACGTTTACGAGCAATGGGGAAGATCAATAAACTGGGTAAATGGGTCCCACACGATTTGAATGAACGTCAAATAGAAAATCACAAAGTCACTTGTGAAATGCTGCTTCAACGCCACGAAAGAAAATCCTTTTTGTATCGAATTGTGACGGGTGACGAAAAACGGATTTATTTTGAAAACCCGAAGCGGAAAAAATCGTGGCTATCACTTGGCGATGCCGGTCCTTCAACACCAAGGCCAAATCGCTTCGGCAAGAAGACCATGCTTTGTGTCTGGTGGGACCAGAGCGGTATTGTGTATTATGAACTCTTGAAGCCCGGCAAAACCGTTAATGCACAACGCTATAGCCAACAAATGATTAATTTAAATCACGCATTGATCGAAAGACTACCGGAATGAGACCGAAGACATGGCAAAGTGATTGTGTTACACGACAATGTGCCGTCTCACACAGCAAAACCAGCGAGACACACCTTGAAATCGCTTGGATGGGACATCCTTCTGCACCCGCCGTACTCCCCAGACCTGTCGCCATCTGACTATCACCTTTTCGCATCAATGGGGCACGCGCTTGCAGAGCAGCACTTCAGCAGTTTCGAAGACGTTGGAAACTGGCTCGACGAATGGTTTGCCGCAAAAGACAAGCAGTTTTTCTACCATGGTATGCATCAATTACCTGAAAGATGGGCGAAATTTGTAGAAACCGATGGCCAATATTTTGAAAAATAATAATAATAATAATAATAATAATAATAATAATAATAATAATAATAGTAATTTCCCTTGAAAATTACGTGTTTTCTTTACCACAAAAACCGGCAAAAACTTATGAATACTAACTAACTAACTCTATGGCTTATGGAACTCGCAAGTTCATTGCCGCAGTAACAAACGTATGCTGGTATATATAAATAATGCAGTATGCATACACCTGGTATATATAAATATACCCTCCAAAGTTGGCAAATCCTATTGCTTTACCATGTAACCTTTCTTTCAGGTTTGGTATTTTTTTCCATTCGAATAGAAATAGCTAATCAGGTTCAAGTCTCAACAACAAAAACAACACTGATAACTATAGGCCTATCATGCGAACAAGTTTTGTGTGATAGAATTTTTACCCGCATACCATTTTAGGGAACAACATGGCTTTCTGAAATGTCGATCAACTACGACTACTCTAACAATTGCTATCAGGGTTATAGTCGAGGGTATACGGAGCTATAGGCCGCATATTCTTTGATTAACCTTATACATTAACGTATACCTTCTGCTAAGATGCGGATACCACTTACACAGCAAAAAATAGCGGTGTTGATTCATTTTCCGTATCCTATTGTGACAACTGAAGATCATATTTTATGGTAAACCAACACAAGACGCGTGTTAATTTCGCCGATACTCCACTGTGATTGTGCTAATATGACACGTCCATTGCGTTGAGTCAGTATTGTTAACACAACCGTTGTTTTCGATAATAAAATCAAAACCGTTTATTGTGTTGATTTAATTTATTTTTCTTTAACAAAGTGATGGTCGCCCTAGGACAATGAAAAGTGTTAAATTAACACAGTAATTTTTCCAGTGTACTTTCCGCTGAAAGATTCACAGCGTATACCCTGTGAAAATTCTTGGACTACAGCAATGATTGATACTGAATATATTCTGGACTCTTGAGCAAAGGGTATCAGGTTGATGCTTTGTATATCGACTTCGGCAAAGTTTTATCGATTTTGTTAATTTTGATCTTTCCTTTGAGAAGCTCAAGGTATTTGGTATTATTGGTTCTGGTTTGGATTGTGTTTTCTAGCCTGCGGTATTATAACTTTAAAGTGGTTATTTAAGGATGTAATTCTGACATCACCAACAATAATTCTGGTGTATCTCAAGGATCTTTATTCAGGCCTTTGTACTTTCATTCTTCCCTAAGATACATTCATTCCGGAAATAGTCACACGCATTTTAACATTATCTACATTCATATTAGATATCAAGTGTTGATTATTTACAAGGACTAATTCAACTTTTGCGATGTCTAGAGAATTGAGGTAAATAAGAAGTTGACATTGAATGCAATGTTTTAGAAACTTAGTTGGGTCTCGTCAAGATGGAAACAGTAAATATTTGAAATGGTAAATTGATTTAATAATTTTCACATGAGACGTGGACATAAAGTTTAATAATTCAATTTCGTTACTATGGTAACGTTAATACACTAAACGTTGTGGCACACCAAAAATATGGAAGTTTCTCCACTCTATCACCATAATATTTTCGTAGGAAATTGATATAGCTGTTCTTACGTAATGCATGACCATGGCAATCATACACATTTTCACCAATCTCAAACCTAAAAAGCAACCCCAACAGAGTCACTCTTATGATGCAAAACTTGGTAATCAGTCCGGAAACCTGAAGGAGTTTCATTTAAAAGGTATGATGTGAAGGTATTGCTGCTGCCTTTGATCAGCTCAAATTATCTCATTAGTGATATCAGAATTTTTAACCATATAAAGTGAAAGTTCAGCGTAAAATCAAATTGCTTCCTACACTTAATTCGCCTACACCGTCACTATAAGAATCCCTTTGAAAACTTCAAAGTATTGGTTAGTACATATATCTAGTGTTAATATTGCAAAAACATATGTAAACCTCTGAAACAAATACAATCATGTCCTCCTATCAGGTATGCAACCGGATCATATCCTGGATTCAACATTATCAAGACCTTGGCGTTCTGTTTGACAGCAAATTAACCTTTCTTAATCATATTTACTACATCATTTCCAAAGCAATGAAAACCCTAGGTCTGATATATAGGTTCACTGATATCACTAACAAGCTTGCACTTAGAACGTACTTCATAAGCTGTGTTTTGCCGATTATTGATTATGCCTTTCCAATCTGGTCCATGGCAGGTGACAGCAATCACTTAAGGATGGATAAACTTATGAATTTCTTCATATGTATAGTCAATAACAGATGCTCTTCCTTATCTCACCTATCCAAAACTGATATTCTTTTGAACCTGCAACTAAATAACCTCCGTACTCACCGTAAACTTTCCGATCTTAGATTTCTTTACAACATGAAGAATGGTAATGTCCGCACAAATGATCTTCTCACATTGTTTAAATTATGTGTTCCGAGAGCTAATAGCAGGTACAATGAATACTTTTACATTAGAACTCCAAGGCTATCTTTAGAAAAGAAATTATTCTTAATCAGACTTCTTGTACTTTATCGCTCACTGACCAACTCTTCTGACTTTTACCTTCCCAAAACCATCTTTATGAAACTTTGTGAAAGAGAGTTATCTTAATATCACATCTATTGTCTTTTCTTGTATCTGTTGTATTTATCTCTGTTCAGTTATAGTTCTTCTATTCTTATATTTGTCTATGTTACTTTCTACTGTAAAATGGCTACCCCATTTTGTATCCAGAATTATACATTTTAAATAAATAAATAGTTTCATGCCTACCTTATAGTGGTTTTTTTTCCTGAAGAGAACGTAAATTTCACAGGAGAACAATGAAATACATAACCCTAAAATTTACAGTCTTTCATTCAGTCGAAAGAAGAAATCTTTTCCTTATACAAATTGAGGAAGAAATGTTATCATTGAAAGTATGTCCTACGTTCTATTTTACTTTAAAATAATACTTCTCTTTCTAAACTTTAAGCTCCTGAAAAATTGGTTATTTCCGTTTGACCTTCAAGTGTTTGGCTATTTATCTTCTCTGGGAGAAGGGATATTGCTTTCTGCACATTGACAAAATTTTTCGTATCGTGATCCTGCACATGCACCATGCATTTCGAGTCCGTAAATCTTCATGTCGCCTCATGTATTCCGCGGATCCTGATTCCGTAGTCATGGAAGGGCAAGATTGCCTCGGAAAGGCGTCTATAGCTGAGCTGTTCCAAAGAGAAAAAAGGTCTCTAATTCGACCATAAATCAATTGAAAAAGCAAGGTTTCAGAAAAGAAAAATTGGAATAGAAAATGGGATAAGAATGAATTGATATCACACTAGGAGACAATTCAGAAGTTATTTTTGTATTCTTCACAAAGTCTCTCTCTCTCCCTCAATCCCCCCGCCCTCTCTCTCTGTTGACTTCAAGTTTTATTCTTATTCAATATACATAAAAAGAATCATGAATGAATGAAACAAACTGCATGTTCAAAGGAGGATAATTCTATCCCCTTTAACTTATCAAGAGGTCGCTGTGCAATTTCTGTCTTTATGAAATTAGAAAAGAGAGATATATATAGGCCGTTTCATCATGTACTGAAATGGTTTAATAAAACCCTTTTCTGTGGAAACAAAAATATAAAATCCTATTTTAAATTAATCACAAAACTTAGGAGATATTTTCGAAATCACAATGGGCTCTGATTTAAAATATTGTGTACAAAAATCTCCCATTTTTATCAATACATTATCTTATAGATCAAAGATATTGGACAATCCACTAATTTTGGGGTATAGAAGTGAGTACCGTCAATGACAAATTACGTTTCAAAAGTTCATAGAAATTTTTAACTCGAAATAAGAACTCAGAAAGATATGGATTATATATTTAGTGAGAGACGTTTCAAAATGTTTTGGAAAATGTTTTCGGTGTGTTTAAGCCTAAGCGCGCACTAGCATCTTTCCCTGGGTGACTTTTTAATTGAGATAATGAAACATACTTCTATATGAGAGCGCGCGCACTGGCAATTTTAAAATCACAGTGAAATTGAAATTGAAACATGGTCCATTTTGGAGGTGATAATTCTATCACTTTCAGAAATAGAATACCTGTGTTTAAACCTCTCCGCGCGCATAGCAATTGCTTAATTTGGCGCCTGTGGCTTATACCCTAAGAAATAAGTAATTCCATATAATTACACAGCAATTTATTCATTAGTACTGTATTTTTCAAACAAAAGTATGTAATCGTTCATTATTGAATTATTTATATTTGAAGTAAAAAAGGACCATAAAGTAAATAGACAAAATGCGAAAACGTAGAAGCGATATTTTGAAATGCGAAATTTATACTTTGTGTTTAGAAATATATTTATGGAAGTAGTTTCATTAAATTCATGTATTGTTAATTTCCGAACCGCTGTAGCTCAGTGATAGAGCGTTGTCGTAGCATTCGGGAAGTTTTGAGTTCGATCCCAGTGACCGATCATTCTGACTAAGATTTTTCAAGTTTTTTTCCTAAGTTACACCAGGCAAAGGGTAGCTGCTTCAATATAGTCCCTGGCCAACACCTTCCATCATCCTTTTCCCTCCCCTATCCCGGCTTGAGTCTTAGATGCCTAAAGGCCATAAATACAATTCAAAATGAATTGTTATTTATGATCACAACTTCATAGTTATATTTTGTTATTATAAAATTCTCTCCAAATTATTTCGTGAAGTAAATAATTTGTCTTAAGTCAGCAATATTGTAGTGCAAGGGTCTTCAAATGGCGGACTCCGGTTCGAATCCGGACCCCAAAGTTTTTATTTACCTCAAAGGTTTAATGCCAATTGAAATTTACTTATGGTCGTTTTGCTGAGAGTACTTACCGCACACAATTTTTAGGTCATATTTCGTTATGATTTAATTACAAACTCTTGTGTTTTTTGAGTTTGTTTGCTATAGATAAATCTTTTTATAACTCAGAAAGAAATAGTTATTTATTTTAGGCCCACTGTTTCAGTACATTATAAAACACTACGGTTCATTACATTATAATAATAGATATCAATATTATTATTAGGAATGTTGAGTATATACTATTGTAGTTATTTGAGATAAACACAATAAGATTTTTCTTCAGCAGTGATTTTTGACCTTTCTTGTTTCTCGGCTCCTAAGAGAACAACACCCTTGAAAGTAATGGCCTCTATGGAGCGAGGTTATGTTGTGATAGTAGTCTCCATAATAGGTTCCAAATTACATTCTGGGAAAATGTAAACACACCGAAAAAAATCACACGATGTAATGATGTCCAGTCTCTAGTCTATCGAGCAATCTTTATTAATTCGCATTCGCGGCACTCATTCTCAGCCATCGTGGCCTACAAGTGTGCCTAGTGTAACAGCCTAGTTGCTGTTCCATTCTTATATTTATTTTCTCCCCTTTTATTTTCTTAGTCTACTTTCTGTTTCCTTTCTGTGTGTTCTCCTTAGCTCATTCTCTTTGGTTGGTTTTAGACTCTTTGAGCGTGTTTCGTTTTAGTTTTTGCTTTGGGTTTTAATCGTTATCCATCCAGGTTTTCGTTAGTCGCGCAGCAATGACTTTGATCTAGTGCTTGTTTTTGATTGGGCCCTAGTCAATGCTTCGTGACTTGGTTTTTGCTGATTGGTGTGAATCAGCCTTCTCCGTTTGCTGGTAGAACTGCTCTCCCACGTCATGTTAGTTCAGTTCCAATTTTAATGACGAGACGAATGGACGTATGGGCTTTCCGTCATCTGTACTTCCTAAGCCCTATCTACGAGTGGTAACTATAAACACCAAATTTAGTATGTATTTCAATAATATTTCGACTGATTTCATCCATTCCGGTAAACTATATTAAATTGTAGTAAGAAGAATTAAAACCGATACAAGTGCTACCAGGACTTTTCAGCGACGACATTATTTCGAGATTTTCAACTAATTAAATTTATTATTTTGGTTTTGAGATTATTTGTCACTATGTACAGTATGTTCTAAATTTCAGTATGGGGCTGCTATTAACCGAAGTCTTACATTACAAATATCGGATCGTTAGATTTCAATAATCATATGCCATTTTTTTCGTCTCCAGTTTTCTGAATCCTTTCGAAATTCCCGGTTAGCAATGTTGAAAGATACCGCATATTTCCTTTACTTAGTCAAATTAGCAACATGTCTGTTGGACTATTTTTGCGTACGGTTTTGATGTTATTAGTAAATTTAATATCATTCGACATGGTTAAATAAACTTGGTTTCAACTCCAGCCACTATTCTCCGATAAAAAGGTAATATTTTATATTATTATTTTGCATTTTCAAGATTTATTCAGAACGTCTTTTGTATAATGTAGTAATCATCTATAATGACGTCACGCATTTAATAGAGCTAAATTGATTCTTTCTATACGATGTATTTTGGACAAAAACTTCTTTCGCGTAAGTAATGCTGTGTACGTAATAAATCTTTTCTAAATTAAATAACAATGTTTTCGAAATACTTTGTGGAAATTTCAGCAAGATTTATGATTATAGAAATTATGGACATTTATATTCGACAACGCAACTTTCAGTTTTGCTTAACTAATTCAATGTATACCAGATAGATCTCTCAAATTTGTTTGTTCTTTCAACTCCACGGTAATTCTGTTCTGATTCTCACGAAACTATCATATCCGAAAGCGTGCATTATATAAGTTCAGTGTAATAAATTGGAATTATGAAATTTTTATATTTTTTCGAACAATCTTGTATTCCTGTTCAGTGAACGTAGTATAGAAACCTCTCAGTTAACCAGGTACGATTTAAGGCATTAGTTGATAATCCTCATACAGTGTATAGTAATATTTATGATGTGAAGTGAGTTATTTAATGTTTGCCATGATATTCATTGGAGTTTAACTGCTAATCGTTACGTGAAGTTGACAGCAATTGATACTAAATTATTTCTGTGTTTCGGTAAACCTTTCGTTTTGAGTGATGCGTTTTAATTAGATTAGGTCGGTTCATAAATCCGTAGGCCAGTGGTAAGATTCTTTCGCCAGCTGAGATGTGGTAACTTGGGAAATGAACTATATATTGAATCTGTGGTTATTTCTGCGTTGACATATGAAGTGACTCCAACATGTGATTTGTGTGAATAAATATTATTTGCATTTGTGCGTTATGACACGACGTTTAGATTGAGTTGCGACCGTCATTCGTTGGTGTTCGTCTTTATTTCAGGAACTGCGATTCCAGACTACAGGTGTGGGCCCTACTAAGGTAAAGGTAAGACATGGTCTTTTGCCACCCTGTAGACTTCGAAGTGAGTAAAGACACAGTATGAGTCAGATATGAGTCGTTATGCGTAACATCGTTTGAGATTATTTCCCAAGTAAAGAGTTGTGTTTTTCTTTCTTAATCTGTCGCTAATCTGAACCAGCTGGTACTTCAGAGTATGAACTGACGATCTAATTAAAAGATTGGAGGTGTTGCCTTACCGGTATTTCCTCCCTCGATCTAAATTATTGTTTTTCCACAGCGATCACAAGGATCTGGAATCCTTTTTCCCAGATATTCTTAAATCTGGAAGGCATTTCTGCGCCGTTCGTCTGGGGTGTAGAAAATGTTTGGAGCTAGAGTTTAGGTTAGATGCGTTACGTGGGTACTCTAGGCTCCTCAAGACCCTATTTGTCTGTGTGATCCTCTTTTGGGATCTTGGATTGGGGGCGTTTCACTAGTACCCCGGTTTACAATCACTGTTCTGCAGGGTGCCCACTATAAAATGTGACCGTTATGTTTAAGTATACTTTCTCGACATGTTCTCTAGAGGCAATTTATCGCTTAGAGAGGGACAATATGTTTATAGAAGTTAACAACCATGTTGAGATAGATAAAATCTCGAAAACTTGCCCAAAAGCCGAATCAATAGAGGAGTTAGTAGGCAATACCCTAGTGACTTCTGAGAGAAAGGGTATGAGAGAATAACAACCCAAAATGTAGGGAACAGGTTTTATTTAGTCAAGTTACGGCTCTTCTTATTCCCATATTGTTTAGTTTAAAGATATACTTAAATTGAAGCAGGCTTTAAGCTAATTTTACCAAGCGCCGTTACAGTGTGAATTAAATGATTCCCTTAAAGTCAGTAATGTTAATGGGGGATCGCATGGGATCACCGTTCCTTCAGTAAACTAAAAGGTGTATTTAGAGGGAACATGAGGGAGAAGGGTAGTAATCTCAAGAGTCAATACACGTTACACGTTGGAGGGGCCGAAGTCCCGCAAACCCACCGCCGCCCCTGCAAATTTCCAGACTTGGAATATTATGATGCTTACTACTACTTACCACTGTAAGCATCAGCAGGCATACTCCATGAGTAACATAACTACTCGCCAAGGAGGCTAATGGAGCACTTGTTGACTCAGTACCTTTATAACAACAGTCTATCAACCAACGTGTCTACTACCACCAAACATTTATTATAGGCAATAGTTACATATAAATACATTTACATACATTCTACATACATTTTATAAAAATATATGTTCTATGGGTACTAAGCGAATGGAATAAACTGTAAATACTAAAAATAAAAACAATGAATAAATATTAATAAAATATAGGATTGACTAGAATAAAACTAATACTTAATGAAACAATAATATTGAAGATATAGCCTTACTAAAGATATACACCTCTTAAACTAAAGCCATTCATCCCAACTAAAACACACAATCTTCAATTATAACATAGTACAAAACAATCTCCCAAAGAAGAATAAAAGTAAATTTAATACATTTAAAATATAAAGTAATACTGTTAACCCACTAAAAATATGTATGTAGCAACTTACTAAGGTAGGAATTTTCACATGAACCCAGTTACATTTTTGAATAGGTAATAATAATAATAAAACCCATCCAAATTTACCAAAATTTACAACAAAGTTCGGCAGATAGCAAAAAGATTGTACACACAAACACGTTAAAACATGAACATAACTAACCCACATATAAATGTCCCCCAAGACAATAGTTATTCATATATTAACTTTATGTTTGAATGTTTAGAAATCTAATAAAAATTCGATGACGAAAGTACTTAATGTACTCAAAAGACTGCCCTACTAACCTGTAACATTCTAAAACGAAATTCCAAAACAATGTTAAAACCAAACAACTTAAACGATCATTTAAAACAAATACATGAGCTAGAGGGAAATGATAATAATTAGCAATGCATAATACCACACTATACATAACAAGGATTTGAGTTAAATAATTCAAAAACTAAACCTAGCGGCCGGAGAACAGCATCTGCATCCCGGTTTAATTGTGTCCTCCTCCTCCCTGCCGGTTTCCGAACAATTTGGTACTAAGAATGGAGACAACCCTATCAACAATTCGTAGATGGAAAATCAAACCGTACCCTGGACAAAGAGATTTTTATGTGCTTTAGACACCATGTTGCATAATTCCTGAAATTCAGGTAACAACTCTTCACTCTTCAAAATGTCTGCAACATCTCTGCCATAGAGTCAATACAATAAACAACCGTTGTTTATACTTCAGAAGCGTTGCTTAGTGACCCGTTGTCACCAATCATTGAATTTCTTTGAAAACTTGAAACAGCCATAAAATTGCAAACCAAGTAGAGAAGCTGAGTAAGCGACAGTTCAAAAATCATTTTTGGAAACGTCTATCTCATTGATTCATTGGTGCGGAAATATGAAAATTTCTGGCAGCAGTCGGAAACAAACGGCATACTGGTAATTTAATAATTTGATCATCGTTATTGTAGCAAAATTATAATTATAAATCTAATATATTTTAACAATACAATTCAGTAACTCAATTATTGGTGCTGTTACCTCAACGTTTTTTTTTTACAGTGGAATTTTTGAAAATTGAAAAGGCAATGTAGTATTTATGTTTAGTGTCATTTTTTCTTCTGTGTGACACATTGTCTTTCGTCTGCAACTACTATCTGTCTAGTCTTCACTGATATCTTTCTTTTATAGTTAGAATGTCTGTATCAAACCTCTCTTCTTGCCCATCTCCTAAGTTCTCTGCAAGAGCATCCAAATGTGAACATAGAAAGTTTATATAAATGGAATTTTGCCATTCATATTTTTTTTCCACAAGACTCACTATCAATACTTGATAGTTGTTCGCAATTTACCTTTAAAAAATCCTTTTATTGCATGGAAGAAAACTTTCCATGTTGTAAGTTTCTTGTTTGAATATAAGGATGTGAAGTAAAATGCAATTTTATGACTTGTTGTACAACGAAAAACATCATATGTTAATTGAGCATAACTTAAATTTGGAATGTCCTGTACCAAAACGGACTAAATCAAAAACGTTTTCTGGAAAAATCCCATGTTTAACCCAAATTATTAGAAAATAAAGGGAAGAAACCAGTTCATATAACTGCTGAAGCATTTTATCCTTATACTTGTAAATGCTACTGACTTTGTGAGGTTTCCAATCATATAAATATAACTTTTTAACAAAATGATCACATTAACTAACATTTTTCAATATATCACTTATGAGGGAACATTTCCAAGAGTTCATCCGACATTTATATGAAATATTTTCTTCTCACTAGGTATTCACCTGTAATGCACGAAAATGACATCTATAGGCCCAACCTTTTGAAAATTTTGAACAAGAAATTTTTCAAATATCGATTTGTGCCTATTTGTACATTGTAAGGAATAGGTATGAAGACACTTTTCGTGCTAAAACCGCTGTGGGAATATGATCCAATCTTTTGGCTATGACAATAGGTGAAGGGCTACATCTGGTGGTGCTATGAGAATCATGGTTGCTATCTTGAAAGCCACCATCTTGGATTCGGCTCGAGAATTTTAAATAGGAAGAGGGTCATGTGACATATCATTTTAGCCTAGCTTGTTCCCAGAAATTCAAATTTGAAGACATGTTACACCTACGCTTATTTGTTTAGGAGATAGAAAATCTAGAAGTTATACTTTCGCATCCTACAACATGTGCTCAATTTGTTGGCAATTTTGGAGGGCACACAAAACTAGTCGTTTTTAAAATAATCATATGCACTGGGTAACATCGGGTTCAACAGTGATGTAGGTATGCTGGCTTCGTTGCTGGGGATTTAAAAAAACAAATGTTCCCTCGTTAGTCCGTTTTAGCATGAGTTAGACCAATCATTTGGGAACTTTCCTCCAAGCTTTGAATCTCTCATCTTCCTTTCTTCTCTGCTTCATTAAGCCTAGTTTTATATGAAGAGAGGACAGAGAAAGGTTTCGAGGATTGACCAAAACGAAGGAGGAACTAGAATAGAAATGAAATTCGTCCATTGTACGCACCACTGATGCAAACTCTATAACTCGCGGTTGATCTTGACTAGGTACAGTTAAAGTAATATAGACGTTTCTTCTTATCTATTTTCTGTTTCTAATATGGCCAAACCGCAACGCTAGAATCAAAGAATTTGCTCCTACCGAACAACTAAACTTAAGATCTTGATCAGCAACCTTAGGCAAGGCGAAACAGAAAAAAATGAATTTAAGAAATGGAATACTAACACCCCGAAATCAGTTGAAGAAAATCAAAATATTCTCAAACAGCGTATCTTACATAAGCTTGGTTAAAATTCATCCCAATTCTCTTTGAAATTTCAAGTAATAATCTCAGTTACTATATCAGTACATATTGGATCTCTTAATCTTGAAACATATCACTCCAAATCTTGAAACATACTCTTGAACGAAATATACATGGCTAAACGGGCTTGGAACTTGCAACATCGTGGACGGCTGTCCAAGCTCCAATCAGCACCACGATCGAGGTTGGTGATAATTTATGAATATTAAGGAAAAAGTTTAAGAAAATATTTATAAAAGATGTATTTATCTTTCTTTATTGTAAATGTTTAAGAAATAAAATTTAGTAGCTTTATCCTTATAACAATAGGATTTACGACCTCTAGAGAAACCAATTAGAACTAATCATTTTTAATTTTATTCTACGTAGTCTTCACACGAGCAACAGGGAGGAAAACTGGAATAAAATTAAGGGAGAATAAGAGAGGAACGAACGACAAAAGTCAGAGAGGAAATGAGATAGAAATACTTGAGAAGAGAGAGAGAGAGAGAGAGAGAGAGAGAGAGAGAGAAAGTAGGCAAGAAAGTTGGCACAGACAAAACTTCGGAAAGTTGGTCTCCTTCCTAAGTTTGTGGTGTCGCCATCTTGTTCCGAATATCTCATCGAACTTCCCAAAACGGGTTTTTGGGGAGTACGTGGGTTGGATTGGGTGTAGATTAGGATGGGAGGAGAGAAGAAGAAGAACGAATAGAACCCAGAATGAGAAGAGAAGGAACAAGACTACATTCTCAGGAAGTTTCAGGATCTTTTGCTGTTAAAGTTTTGATTCAGAATCCGTCAAAGTTATTCTAGTAAAAATTGTACTTTTTTCATTTACTTTCTCATTGTACTCAACGTGACTGGGGTAAATATGTTACGAAGTAGACACGAAGTCTAGATATAAACAATATCTTATTTCCCAAGTGATATAATTAGTTTACGCTATTTATTGTAAAAGTTTTAATAGAATAAGATATACATTCTAATAAATATGAGAAAATTAATCAGTGTTATCAAAAACATCGATTTTGAAACAAAAATGAATTTCCAAATATGCAGAACTATTAATAAGTATATGAAACATTTAAGGAATAAACTATTTATAGTATGTAATATATACCATCAACTGGGGTATCTTTGACCGGTGGGGTGGCTTTGAACAAATTTTGGAGCTGTTCAACCTAAACTAATAGGTATATGTGGGTTCGTTATACTAAAATTCCACGATTATTGCTGAGTGTCAAAGACGCGTGCTAACATTTAATTCCAATGCTAATATATCCTTAATATTTAAAACGGCCAAAGCAATCATTTACATTTTTACAATAACTGATGAAAGAACACACACTGGGTCAAACATACACATATTTAATCAGCATTAATGTCATGCATTACATATCATAGCAACAGTGCTCTTTTCATAATTGATATTGTTAAGCATATTTTGGCACATCTAAAATACTAACGTGTCAAATGTAGTGAACCCATAAACGTATTTCCATATAACCTTTGTATTTATCATCAATTGAAACAGTCCTCTGCAAACTAACTCCCATATTCTCTTAATTAGAACCGTCAATATGTCGAATTTTAAATTTGATTCAAATCCAAATCCATCTTGTATTTTTAGCACACTTTCGAATCTGTTTGGCTAAAAGTTTTCCTACCTGAACAAAGCTGAAATATCCTTTTGGCTTAAAACGGTTAACTACATATCTTCGTTCGAAATTACTAAGTTCTTACTTAAATATTGACTCACTTGTCAAAAGCTTTTGTTCATTTTATTTAATTTCTTGAGTTTGTTAATTTTCAATAGGTGTCTGTCTTATTTCCATGAACACCTATTGAAAATTAACAAATTCAAAATGTTAGGTGTTTGTGAGGGCATTATTTACCTTAGGATTGTATTGAAATCATTTGCACATGTGTTACGAGTTGCAAGAAGGTAATAGTGTATAAATCTTAAAATTAGTTCCAAATAATCTCAAAAACTTTTAGTGCTGTAGGAGGGTGTATCTAGTGTGTAACTGTTACAATTTTTGTACACATTAAATTTACATCTGAGAAGAACTTCCTGTAGAGGTTGTTCATTTTGATTTTAAATATTAGCATTAAGAGGGAGAGAGACTTGGCTACTGCAGCCTATAAAATAAACATTTAATTTAACATGGATTTCAAACATTTCTACGAATATTATGGTTTTATGTACATACTTAGAACAAATGACTTAATTACCCCTTAAATACGATACATGGCACAGTATAAGTAAATAACAGAAGTCTGCATGACGTATTTTGTCTTATAAATAAAGGATGTTTTAGTAGCTATATAACCAATTTCTTTTGGAACTTTCCAGTATAATAATCCTTATTTCTAAGCAGAAAATAGCACACATGGTTTTCACATAAGTTCCTTCATAATTCCACGAAACACGTTGAAGGGGATATTGAATAACTTTTTCGGAGGAACTATATGAAACTACGGCATTCCTTGAAATGTGTAAAAACTTATGTTAAATCGGACGCATGTTTTGCAGGCCGCCGTAGTCTCTCTCTTTTAAAATAGTATTTTCTTGTGTACGAAGGATTGACACAAATATGTACTAAACGTTCATGCTCATATTGAAAGGAAGTACATCAAGCTAAATGTAAACACAACTGAAGTATGGTCATTTAAACTGACCTCTCAGTAAAAAGGCATTTTATTACACACATAAGTGAAAGATGTTCACTTATTTGGGGGAAGATGCCTAATACATTGTAATTAAAATATACGACAATATTAGAAAAAATGGGAAATTTTATTCCTGCATTATCTTTAATACGACTAAACTACACGAACAAGTATGGATATGTTTCCACGGCTTCAGAAAGTATTTGTTACAATGTCCACCTTGGCAACATCTACTTGAAAGTGCAAATTTCTCTCCCTTATTTGATAATGGAACATACACCAATTTAATGCAGAAATGATTACGGTTTGTGTGAAATAAAAATAGCTCTTTAATATATAACTTTCATTCTATTAAATACGTACTGAGTAGCCTTAGCGCAGTTACTAGAGTGTTGGCTTCCTGTTCGCGGTTCGATCCCTGCAGCGGTCATATTGTCTGAGAATTATCCAGGGGCATGCTTAGGCAAACAAGGTTAATTCTGAGATGGTGCCTTCGAAACTAGGCCTTCCTTGGTCGACTTCTTTTCCACAACCACACTGCACGCCTATTCCGGCCTGAGTCATAGTTACCTAAAGGCAATAAATGACATCCAAATTCTTTTGAATACGTACGCAGATTACCAATTACAAATGTCCCTGTATGACTGTATTCTATTGATGAAGAATACTTAAAAGAAATGAGTGTCTAACCAGAAAACAATTAAAATAGTCTTATTTGATGCAATGCATTTAGCTAGTGGGCATCTGTCCCCCGCTTTCGGGATAAGACGCCACTTCACCTGTTACCTGCCACACACATAGTTTATTTGTGATACACTCTAAGTAAGTACTTAACGGTCAAAAGTATTCTATTCAAGTGGATTTTGTACTCTGTCATGGAATTCAGGTCCTAAACTCTTCACTGACTTGAGAAAATTATTTTGAGGCTTAAAAAAATATTTTTATTTTATTCATCGTCTCCACGTGACACATTACGCGACATTCACTATAGCCCTTTAGAGAGCCTACTGACTACTTCTTTCACACCATACATGTTTTCCACCTAGGATTATAGTTAAGGAATTACACTACTGTAGGCATCTTAGCACGATGGGCATTTTCCCTCAATCCACTATAGTCAGCAATCCATAATATGAGATTGTTGTGGGGTGACCTTAAACATGCATTTCGTTACAAAAATGGATGAATGTAGAACCATTAAAGAGCGTCAACATGAAAAATTTTCAAAGACCGCCAAATTAAAGATATGCTTTCTTTGCTGATGACTGTAGACTAATCGTAATCAGAGTTTAGCCCAGTCAGTGCAGGCGCAATAATTCTGATATATATTGTCGAGAAAAGTTATTAATTGCATTGTTTGTGGATGGCCACATATGAGTATCTGGAACTAGTTTAGACTCAATGCTGCACACTACGGTGACAGGCAGCGAAATGACACTGATAGCTGCACGTCGCTATACTCATAGTCACCAAAGACCGACACTGGTACAAGTGCAGAATTGGATAGAATCCACAGAATGGAACGCAAATACTGTGTGTGAAGTTATTTTCGTGGCATATAGTCTGACAGAGTCTAGTCAATTTTAATCATGTAACCGTGTCACCAACTAGATGGCTGTAGGTCTAACGATGTGTGGATGTCACTGATATCACCATAGTGCACGGCATTGAGTGCAAACTAGCTCTAAATATACGTATTCACAAGTGACTATCCACAAACAATGTTATTAATAGCTTTTCTTGCCAATATCTCTTCAACCACTGGTCAATGGCACCTAATATTTGAACACAGACTCAGTTTTCAACGCCGATTTTAAATATATATTTCTCTTCTACATTTGTATGGGACGTTTACAATAATTCAATGATCAAAGTAACCCCTCGTTGTAAACAGCTATCAATTTTCTACAGTTTGATCAAAGTCTCACAATCTAATATTCGGAAATAACAGTTTTATGATTATTAACATTTTCCAACTGAAAACCAAGAAAAATAATATACGGTATATATATACCGGTTAAGGCATTGATGAGTGACAGCTGAAGATATTTTTTAAAAGAAGGTAGAAAATAAAACAGTGTGTAGGTTACCTGATACCTGATGTAATGGAGGGGAACACGAGCTCAATTAAGACGAAACGAATTATTGTTTGAGTACACATTTAAATTCTTTGTCTGTATGAATAAATATTAGATAGAATTTATTATTAACTCTTCAAAGAATTACATTTTTCATTTATATATAAAATTCTCTTTTGTTTAATTTTGTATTTTTTAAATTTTACAGAATTCAGGAAAATGGGTTGGTTAAAATCAGGCTTGATTTTTCTCCTTATACGTGTTACCGGTAAAGTATGAATTCAGGCATTCTATACAATGTCTAATGCTCTTAGGCAAACAAAATATGTGCATAATTCTTCTGTTCTATGTTGGGTCAAGTTAGGGTATTTTAGGCTTCGTTAGGTTAGATTCATTTCGGTGTTTTATACATTGCCTAAGAACATCAAGAATTGTATAGAATATAGTGTTTCCAACCGTCCGTAGAACCAGTGTTTTAACCTGTCTAGTAATGTCAGGCTTTCTTTCTAGTTTTCTTGAAAATGCCAAGCAATTGAAAATAAAAAGAGCAAGACATTACTATACCCGGTTTGTATTGTTTGTGTTATTTATGGTAAACTCGATATTCACGAGCGGTAATATGTCACTATTTTATAACTGCTAGACATACATGGCAAAAATGCCAACCCGTTCCGGTAGCAGGTAATAAATCTTTTTCTCGTTTCTTTTTATTTATAAACCTTTTAGTAGAAAAGGCGCATTATCGTCCCGGTGACGCTCTTGCTGTCCGTTCCATGCATGTTGCTAGGGTGCATGGCTCATAGTACTATCGATCTATAGAAGATTTTAACAGAGTATGGTACTAAATAGCTCAATAACACCTATCAAAAATTCTTTCGAATAATTTCTCAAATCTGCCATTTCAGCTCACACTTAATAACACAGCCTCTCGAAACAAGCACAAATTAATTTGTACACGAAAAAGTGCACTAACCTGGTCCATCGACGCACGCGCAGTATATTAAGCTGCGGCCAGCAAACGGAAAGCCTGTTACACTCAACAGCATGCTGCGGCCAACACAGTATTTTCAAGCACCTATGATAACTCTGCAGTATGCTGTGAAGTGATCATCTTGTCGATTACACGAGCAGCTTTTTGTGGCAGCACTGCGCAGCATGCTTGTACGTGTAATAGCGCACTTAACGAAAATAGTATTATAAGCTAAAGAAAATCATTCCTTAATATTTTACCGTTAGTTAGCAACCCTGCCTTTTTGCAAGTTGGAAACAAACTACATTTCAAGAATTCTTTATTGTCCCCTTTTGCCTTCTTGATAACAGCTGAGTGCCGTTATTCATTGCAATAAAATAACATTTCTTTTGCACTTGTTTGAGAGAGGAAAACGAGACCCAGAAGTGTGCCAAGGAGACGCATAAGTGATGTTTGGAATCGAGGCCATGAGTAGCGGGCGAAAGAAGTTCTAAAGGTAGCAATATGATCGAACAATTGAAATGAGAAATGGAAGCTTTCACATATATGTCCCATTCCTCCATATTGTTAAGGAACAGGAAAAAGGAAAAGAAATATTTCCTAGATCGTTCTTTATTGGACCAATTGATTCATACGTATAAAATGTGTACGACTTCTAAATTTATGTGTTACAGAAACACAAGAGTTGTTAGATTCTTTTCTCCTTTATTAAAGTATTCCTTTATAAAGAATCTCTCTTTTATACATCATGGGTTCTTGTTTGAATGCACGACAGACAAGCGTGTGCATGAAAAATACAAACACAGTAAAAGCGCTAAACAGGAAACAAATCAGGAAGCATCTAAATTTTTGTGTTTCATTTACAAACACGTTGATGCTTTTTAATTTTTCATATAAATATGAATTTGGTAAATCTACTTGAGTACCGACAGGTTGGTTAACGCCTTCCCACATAGCACAGAAAACTTGCATCTAGTTTTGCATTGCAAAGCCTCTAAATTTGCAACAGGATTGACATTGCAAGGCTGCAAACTTGCTACAATCTTTCCGCAAACTTGCTAGTTGACAGGTGACAAATTAGCAGCAAATTATGCACGTTAAACTGGCTACAAACGTTTCAGAATAAACTTACTACAAACCTTGTTTTTAAAAATGTTGGTATATAAACATCGAGCATGTGGCGGAAAAGTATTTCAGTCTGCAGTGATAGTATGGCAACAGAGAGCCAAGAAACTTCCAAGAGCTCACACCGCTCATATGCAAAACAGCATGGAAAATATTCCATTTAAATCCTATACGGTAGGGAACCGTTTTAGACATGGACTTAGTGGATGCGGATGGTGCCGTTGGAAAGATCCGGGCCTCTGAGCACAGCGGTAATATAAGAAATCGAACCCGCGCCCCGAGGTCCAGAAATCTTGCACCGAAGAATATTGGATGTATCACAAACCTTTGCTGTGGTTTAAACTGAATACCTCAAAGCAATACGTTTTAATTAAAAAACTAAAACCGTGTAACCGTTTCACCAACTAACTAAATTCTTGGTTTCATCAAAGCCCAAAATTTCCGGATCCCATTTCTGGACCTTCGGGGTCCGGGCCCGATTTCTAACATCACCGCTGTGCTAAGGGGTCCCGGACCTTTCCAACGCCAGCACCTACGTCCACAAACTCCATGTCTATCACGGTTTTTCTACAGTAGGAGAATCGGCTGTTTGGATTTATATTTTCAAAAAATTCATGAAACAGGAATTGAATAAATTTCACTGGAAGATTTATACCTTAACTTACTTTAATTAACGCCACCCAGTTTAGAGTTCTTCCAGAGCTGAAAAAGCCGCTTAGATGAACATATAGGGTTTTGCATGTTATCTCCTCATATTCGCTGTTGATGTCCGCTAAGACAAGGACTCCTGACTGTCACTGAATTGGCAGCTATAAGCTATATGCCAAAGAGGTGGTGATGATTATTATTCTTTAGTGTCTCCTGCACTGAATAAACGAGGCAGTGACAAATTATATGATTGATACGAATCACTGGCTAGGGACATTACTAAGTTTTATGAGCTGAGTTGTGTACCAAAGGGAATCAGTGCACGCCAATGAAAAATGTGATTTGACCATTGCAGAAACCCTTAATAAACATCACCAAATAGAACAAGGAATGTCGTTTGATGGTAAACAACAGAAAATTGTATCGACTGCGGCATTGACAGGAGACGAAAGAAATTACTACATCGCCCAATAAGACTGTACTACACACCCACGAAGCGAACGTAGCCAATATTTGTTACTTTTGTGGAGAGCCTCTCGAGGAGGACAAGCTTTACGAAATGTAGCTAGAAAGGCAGTAGAGTACAAAATATGGATTTGTTTTAAAGAACTTATTGACCATGTCTTGACTGCTAAATTAACTTAAGGGGATATGGCATCTCGGGAGTGCAACTACCTTCATAAGGTCTCACCTGTTTACTCTTGCCATGTAGGCTTTGTGATGGAGAAACAGCGTGTGCTAGGGTTTTTTCAAGGTTCTTCCACTTTCTTCATTCCACCAGATACCCCGTCTTCCGTTCGATATGAGTTAAAATTTCCTAAAGGTATTAAATAAAAAACAATATTTGCTTTTAGAAGAGCAAGTCAGATATGAGGTCATAAGAACAGAATGCTGATTGCTGCGTATTGTGTTGAAGTAAAATCGAATACAGAATTTGGTGACAGCGGACTGTCAGCATCAAGGAGCACACACCAGACTGTTTTATTATTTAGCTAATATTGTGCAGCATGGATGCTACACTGTCTGTATTCGCATGATAGACACTGATGTCGTCGTTCTCGCAATATCATGCTTTGAGGACATGATGAACAAGAATTTGAAAGAGCTGTGGATACACTTTGGAACGAGCTATGGATACATTTTGCTCTCCGAGGATTTCACTCATTGTCTTTCTGTGGTACAGTGTCATTTCCTTACGATCGGAGAAAAGAAACCATGTGGCAAATAAGTGATTCCTTTTCAAACGCAAGAGAAGTATTTTCATTTGTATCACATCCACCTCAGAATAACCTATCTAGTCATCTTACCACTATCTTGGTACGATTTCTCGTTCTGTGCTACTGTGCAATAAGCAATTCTCTAACAGTCCGGATAAAGTTCTTCTGCTTGCGTCATCGTTCCACCAAAAAATAGCACTCATGTACTGCGAACACTATATCAAAGCGGATACATATGGGACCAAACAACTTCACCCCAAATTCATTACACATCAATGAATAAGAGAGGATGAACACTAAAAGATGATACACTGACAGCAGCGTGGTCAACGCTTCTTGCAGTTTCTCAAGGTGTCTGTGAACTTATCTCATGCCAATACAAGAAAGAATGCCGCTCTAAGCTTGCAGTTCAAGAAAACTGCAGCTCGTTTTCACCCTGCTTGGTAAATTTCACAGAAAGAATGAATTGTTTTCAACCAACCAGATACAAAGCATCTTGCGTAGTTGTACAGGTGGTATTGTTCTGTAAGGGACAGGGTCTCATGGTGACAAGCAATGTATGGAACGTTTGGGAGTCTCGTCCAGGACCCACTTTTCGTTACTGGTGAGCACTCGATGGAATGTTTTTGTGTTGTGTTGTCGAGAAAGTAACGACAAACAGGGTCATTCTTTAGTCCTTCTTGACTTCCGACAGTGTGTGGGGAGTATCGCTCTGTTCGAGGGTTACATTTGCTCGATTTCTATGCCTTCCCTATGCGGTACAGGTGAATTCTGACTGATTAGAAACTTAGAAGTATTAGGAAAACCCACGACGCCTTTGGCTGCTGTTCTTCTCTATGGCTGCCTTCGGGTTCTCATTATCCATGGCCTGTGGGCGAGCACTGCGAAGTTCAGCCCACAGGGACAAATTTCCCTTCCTGATTTCCTGGAACCAATGCCTAACTGTGCGTTCATTCACATCGTTATCCCCAAGGCTTGACGAATTCCGAGATTTGATTAATGATTATGTATCCGTCTCAGTACTCATCAGGGTTGTAACGATGTTTAGTCAAACTGCTATTAGTGCATAAAGTGAGAATGTTTTGACGTGGAAAGTTGCTCCTTGTATCGTTTGAAAGAGATTTTGATACTCTACAACTTTGGTGAGACGACCCTAATTCTTATATATCACTTATGTATCTGACTATGAGTGAAAAGATGTAAAATAGCAGTGTCGCGAGCTGCCATTTTGAAAATGGTGGCCATCTTGATTCCTGGGTCAAATTTTGAATGCCTCCATATCTAAATTACATCACGTTAAGAACATCTACTATATACCAGAATCCCATGCAGTTTTCTGACCATTTCTATATGGAACTACCGCCGTACTATGGGGTTCGAAGCCACAATCTTCAGAGTTTTTGGTCGGTCACTCTAACCATTGCTCTACCGTTCTTCGCTACAATGACGTATATTTTACGAGTGGTTTTATGTTACGAAAATAGTTTGTGACATAAAGGGATGCACGAATTCTTAAATTCGAAACAGGAAAAGTTTTTTTCGATTCTGTGTTAAAGCTATGAAAAAGACTGATTCGCGATTTTTCACAACAGAGTCGCCTTAAGAATGTCATAATGGTGTGTACTTTAATTCTCCCCTTCCCGCCCTTTTGTATTTTTCAACATTTAAACAATTTTCAAAATTGTACGTATTTCCCGAATATGTTAAACAATTCAGGTTAGATCACTGATCAATGATCAACAAATGTTCAACTTTTTGTTATTTCCTGAGAAATTTGATGTACGTATCATAGTATCAGTGTGACTGATCACTGCAGTGAAATCCGTTTCTTTCTATGAGGCCTAAATTTTGAGAAATAGGCAAATCAATAATGTGACATACAGTGGCAGAAATGTACTAATAATGTTACATAAATATAGCAGTGGCTTTATGGGCATGTGGTTAACGCCAATCATGTGTAGAGCGAATGGCATTGAGGTAAGTGTGCCCCTCAACCAATCTGTAAGTTTATCTGCACATGACTTGCAGCACAACTGTAGGTCCCACGTTTTGTCTCCATCAACCTTACAAGAAAACCGCCAATAAGATCATAAAGAAATCTACCTTGACAATTTGATTGGAGAATCAAGGTCATACTGAAAGGTGATACACAAAAAATTAGCTGCCCATTTCAATTGAAAAGTTCCGAGATAGGAACTGGATATTCTTACGTTAATACTGACTGCGAAGTGTGCAAAATATGTTATTCATTTCTAAAAAGTCAATTCTGCTTCATTTTCGGCATGCAATAACACATTAGCGAGTTGTAGCATCTTCTCTGACACCACAGAACTACATCACTACACTACAGTGGTGCAAACTCCACGTAGGATGTGCCCCAATATTTCTGAAATTGTCACCTTTTTCTAATCAGTTCCCGTTTTTCTCAAAATTGAAGGCTTCCACAGAAAAAACAAATATTTTTGAATTGAGCAGACGAAAAACTTTTAGGAATAGCCACTAGCTCTCACTAAAGAAAATCTGTGTTGTACAGTGCAATTATTCTTTTCTTTCAATATACTCAACCCGAGCAAAAACACCAGAGGTGTAAAAAGTTCAGCCAGTTCTTCAGCCCTGAAAAGTACTGCAATGGAGGACGGCTGAGCTAAGTTCCTTGGCGACAGCATGTAACACTGGAACTTGGCACGCGGTGCCAATGTTCATAATGTTCGACTTCAATGGTGGTGGTGGGTGTGGTGGGCTTTAAGGCCACCACCAGCCTTATACCTTGAAGATCATGAATCTTGCCACCTCGCGCCAAGTTCCAGTGTTCCTCTTACATGCTGCCGCCAAGAAACTTGGTTCATCCGTCCTCCATTTCAGCACTTTTTAGGGCTGAAGAACTTAGCTGAACGTTTTGAACCTCTGGTGTTTTTGATCGGATTTCACAGCATTTTGTAAGTGTATAATATATATACTTCCCTCGCTGAGGGCGCTGTCTCCAGCATCCCATGGCGGACGGCAACAACAACTTGTGAAGTTTTGGGAACTGCGCTCCCTTTATCGCAACCAGACTCCCCGGGGAACTGGGCCCCCATGGTTTGCCCCGATTATTGTAACCTACTCGTGATGGTACATATTCATACCAAATATCGTTTCTCTAGCTTCAGTGAATTGGAAAATGGGTTTTTGGCGGCCATTTTGGATTAATGATGGAGACATTTTTAACATTATATATTGCCGTGTTCTAATCGTGATGGTACACCTTTATACCAAATTGCATTTCTCGATCTTGAACGGTGTGGAAAATGGTTTTTAGACTGCCATTTTGAATCCAAGATAGCGACTTTTTTCAAAATGTTGTAATATTTTCCTAAACTACTCTTGATAATACACATTTATGCCAAATTTCGTATCTCTAGCTCAAGCCGTGTGGAAAATGGATTATGAGTTCCGTCATTTCGGTTCCAAGAGTGTCTCTTTGGAGACACTTTGTAATATTTTCCTAACCTACTAATGATATGTACCGTCATACTGTATTTCGTTTTTCTAGCTCCAGCCCTTTATGCTGTGTATTCTTTGAAATTTTACGTTTTGTGGCCATCATGAATACAAGATGGCGACTTTTCAAAGTGATGATTCTTTTTCCTTTATCTATTTATCATCTTCCACCTTCATGCCAACATTTATGCTTCTAGCTTATCCCGAACACCCTAAACAATATGAGTGAGTGAATGTGAGTGTATGAATCAGTAAGAATGTAAAAACACAATTTCAGGGATCAACAACTCGACTATGCTTCAAGCTACGAATATGAAAGTTTGCACACCTGCACATATTTGCCATATCTCCTTTACTTTGAAAGCTTATTAAAGTCTGGATTACAATTTAGGTATTGAAAAGCTGCTATACCTAAAAAAGTAGAAGTTGTTTCCACATGAATTTTCTACAGTATGCACAGTACACAGAACTATAAAATGGTACCAAAACGTGAAAAGCTAAAACAAATCCACATAGGGATATTGCAGTTTGCGATGACTTACGTACTCGCTTTGCTGCGCCCCTTTATCGTAACCAGACTCTCCTCCATGGTGGAGATCTTTCCCATACCGCCGGGACACCTTCAAATAAAATTTCGTTTCTCTAGCTTCAGTAGTTTGGAAAATGGGCTTTGCGCGGCCTATTTTGTGTCTATGGAGACACTTTGGAGTCTTACAAGATTGTGTCTTTGGAGACACTTTGTAATATTTTCGTAACCTACTAATGATAATGTACCGTCATACTGTATTTGGTTTCTCTAGCTCCAGCCGTTTAGGCTGTGTATTTTATGGAAATTTCGTTTTGCTGGCCATTTTGGATCCAAGATGGTAACTTTATCAATATTTTGAAATATTATCTTAACCTATTTGCAGTGATGTACCTTCATACCAAATTTCGTTTCTCTAGCTTCAACCGTTTAGGCTGTGTATTCTTTGAAATTTTACGTTTGGCGGCCATCTTGAATAAAAGATGGAGACTTATTCAAAATGACGTAATTTTTCCTTTACCTACTTATTATCCTCCACCTTCATGCCAGATTTAATATTTCTAGCTTATTCCGAACACTGTAAACAATATGATGAGTGAGTGAGTGAATGAGTTAGTTAGGCTAAAATACGCAATTTCATGGATCAACAACTCGAATATGCTTTAAGCTACAAATATGAAATTTTGCACACCTGCACAAATTTCCAATATCTCCTTAACTTTGAAAGCTCATATTCCTATATTTAACATCTTATTTCTTACGGGGTCTCGAAATCACCGATTTCGCCAGAAACTCTTGTTCCTTTATAACATGCTTCTGGAAGCGCTAACGTTTTCTGACGGATAACATATCTGTATGCACTGCCGTGCATGTTGATATGAAGGCCAAAAACGCAGTATACACATCATTATGATTTTCCTGAGGAGGCTCGCTTACGAGAAATCAACGAAGCAGGCTTCATAGCTCCAAAATGGGATCAATAATTTTTCGTAGTTTCGAGCTTCAGCCCATATCAAGAAATTTACTTCAAAAGCTGTCTTCGTAACATAAAAGGACTAGTAAAATAGAAGATAGTCAGGAGTGGCGCGATAAAGCAGTGGTTAGAGTGAAGGACAACAAAGAAATCTGAAGTCTAGGTTCATGCCCCAATCGAGACAACAAACATCTTTTTTTAAATACAGGCAAGTTTCTGGCAAGTTTGGCGTGCAAAGTTTGCAGCAAATTGTGCATGTGTCAACTAGAAAGTTTGCTGCAATATTATAACAAGTTTGCGGCAATGCAATGCAAAACTTTGTGCAAAGTTGCAATGCCGAACCGCGTACAATTTAATGCACGTTTGGGTGATATTGGGGATGGTGGGAGTGATCCATCATGTCTTTCTCAGACGAGGTGAAAGCATCACTGCAGATCGTCACAGTGCTGAGCTCCATGAAATGCACCGCCAACTTGTCAGCAAGCATCCAGCAATAGTCAGACATGGTGCTTTCATGTTGCTTCACAATATCTGGACACGCGTCGCACAAAGAACGACGCAGGCCCATATTCTCCGATATCTTTCCCGCTGATTACCACCTCTATCGGCATCTCGATCACTTCTTGGCAGGGAAGACCTATCCTGTTGATCGGGCGGTGCAACATACAGTTGAAGATTTCCTCGCATTGCAGACTTCTTCCGCCACGGAATCCAATCGTTGACTAAGCGATGGCAACAGTATGTGGATGCCGACTGCGACTACTTTGATTTATCAGGTAATGTAGTTTTCATTCTTTTGGCCTTTGGACATGACGCACCTGGGGCGGACATTTCATTCACACGAAACCAATACATTTTATCCTGGCATTTATTTGATGGGACTGGGCGAAACATTTGAAGCCTTCAGTTAATGACACAATTGAGTAGAACTTGAATTTGCCCGCCATTAAACTATTGATACGAAATGAAAACAGTAATCTTTTGGTAGTAGACAAAATGGATGGGTGTGTACTTAAAACGATGAAATGGTCTCCTTTAAACGTGATATTGAAGCATTGGTCAACGTAGCGGTATTGCTACACATTAAACTACGTTCATAATTATTAATTTGCACCATTTTCCGCATGTTGAAGCGGACAAAACATGCATAATAAACCCATTATAGTTTGATACCTTCCAATAATGTGAACCTTGGATACGGAAAGTTAATTGTAATGGTTATTAAAACCTACCAATCACACTATTAACAACTTTGATATGAGTTTATTGCTCTTTATTACGGTTTGTTTCATGTTCAGTAAACTATGGTTTTACAAGTGGAAAAAAACATCGGCTTCACTAAACTAATTGCTTATGAAGATTGGAAAGGTATATAATATGTATGTTTCCCGTGTATATAAAAAGATTTCTTAACTAGAGTTTGATATTTTTAAGTGGAACTCTAGCTGTGTAGTACTCGTAGAAGCAAACTTTTGCTTACTATAAATTCTAACTCTGCTGAAGCGAATATAATACTGTGCATGCAAAGAAGTTTAAAATCTTAGAGCTAACCATGTAGATAACGCCTCTCCCTCTCTCTCTCTCGTTTCTTGTCATATCTATACGTCACAAAGCAGAGTAATGTTAGTTAATTCTGAACTGCTTTTATATGAACCAGCTTCAATTAAGAAGGGGATGCCATTAGGCTCTATATTATTAGGCTCTGTACACTTCTGACCTATCACGTATATTGAAACATGCTCAATATCATTCTTATGCTGACGATATACAATTGTTCATTTCATCTCCATCCAGTGTACTGTATAGAAAAGTGTCACTTCTTAGTGAATATCTAGAAGATGGTAATGATTGGTGTATCTGTAACGGGTTCTTAGTTAACACACCGAAATATGCATTCACGATAATTGGAACAAAAATAACTTAACTAACATAGTTCCTGATGAAATGAAAAATAACTTAATGTACGATAAAATGATAAAATGTATTTAATGGGCGGTTAACAGCACTATGGCTTACGCCCATCTCGAACAGTAATGAACGAAAATATTCCTCATTTCATGGTGGTCATTAATTTAGGTGTCCACATGGATGAAATCATACATGGTGTACTCATGAGACCTCCCAGTGTACAACATCTCTGTCAACACTACGACAATTTTACAAACTATGTGAATACCTCAAGGAAGATAGAAAATTCTGTGTTATCCTTTACCTCGTTTTATTTCTGATTAGTTCGATGTAGTCTAGGATCGGGATTAACTCTCAAGTAAGGCTATATCTATTCAAAAGATACAACATGCTTTCACAAGTTTTATTATTATACTTCATAGATCGAAACATAGTTTACCAAAATTAAATAATGAAAGTAAAGTTTAATATATCAAGGAGACGTTATTTCTGTTATTATTGTTTACTATTCTTTTTATACTTGCAAGGAACATTCACCAAGTGGCAGAGCTCCATTTTGAAGAGAATTCGTATGAACGTACAAAGTCTGGGTAAAGATTCAAAACGAAAATTAAAGCTGCTATGGTCAACAAATATCGACAAAGAGACCCGAGAAAGGTAGAGAGCAATTAAATCGATTAGAGGGTAAGGAAACAGAATTTTCTTTAAAAAACTGTAATTTATATTGAAAGCAAATTGCTATTAATGGTTACTGGACAGGAATCGATACATGCTTGAGGGTATGACGACAATGACCACCATCTTAACTCTCCTTCAGATTGAATCGGTAATTTGAAGAAGGCAATAAAGGCCAAAAGTGTGAAAATCTACTTTGTGCCGGATTTGATATCTGGAAGGGATGGCGTATCTATACAATAAACAAATAAAGCAAAAAAAGTAAAGCTTTGAAAAATAGGTGCGAAATAGAGATGGGGAAAAATAACGTATCAGCTACTTTTCACTGCTACATGGGATAAATTGCTATAACAGCTACAACCGATAAAAAATAGCAGTTACTGGCTTAACTGCTATTTTTCTCCGAAGCTTGTTAATGGTAAACCGCGTTGTTTCCTGTTTTCTAAACAAACAGAACTACTGGAAGAACAGAGCAAAATGGCAGAGAATTGTCTACTGAGAATACAACCATGACGGGTGAACACTACGTAATTAGTAGCATCTGTTACCCGTGTACGAAATTGATATAAAGAGCTCTCAGAAAGCACTGGGTGATAGTTGGCTTCTAAGGAGTAATGGATAAGGCGTTGGTGTTGTAATTAAATGGTACTGGGTTCGATACCAGTTCATCGAAAGTTTTTATTTTTATAGAGGTTTATATTTTATTTATATTTTAAATAGCAGTTGCTTGGAATTACTATTTATTGTTAAGGAGTAATGCGCATGCGCGAGAATTGCTCAGTTCTTCCAGTCGCTAATTGCAAGTTATTATACTAATTCAGCATGAAACAATTACGCTTCCCCCTACCCACCGTACTCACCGCTTTATACTTTCCTGATTTAATTGTGTTTTGATGTACTGTTTCTTCTCCACCAGTAAATCCAAACTTGGATAATTATATAAGTCGCATTTAGATACATTTTCATACACTGATATTTTTAACAGATATTTAGATATAGCAACTATTGCTATCACTGTTACGGAATGTAAGCAGTTTTGCACATTTGTAGGGCGAAATTTCTGTCAGTGGAGGGAAGGAAAAAACAAATAATTTATTACTTACTTTTAACTTTAGAGTTCACTGTGCATACATTTCTTGTTAATAACATTCATTTGAAGGTTTCTATTGCGTTTTTCTTCATTTTCAGGTCGATTTTCCCATTCTTGCGTCTCAACATTTACAAATGTGCAGACGTTTTTCCATAAGTTTGAAGAAGGAAACAAATCAACCAGCCTCTTTTAATCCTACAGGAAACACTACAATACTTGTAAACTATTTGGACAGTACGAAAGTATCAGAGGACCGTTCTGAACATTCAGTAACAATATTGTTTCCTTTCAATAAATAATAAACATATTATACCGTTTTATGTTGATTTCCCACAAAACAGCTTTTTGGATTTGTTTCTTTTTTCAAACTACCGATTCAATTATTTGTAATAGTAAGTGGATCACGTACTATATCAATATGTGCTAGAATGTTCCAAGAAACCCAATGATGGAGTTTTCGCATAATTCTAATCCTGTACTACAATCTAGTACTAACCTGACATTTCGGAAGCCAGTTTTTGAAACAGTTAAACTAGGGAAATGGATACAGATGGTAGGGTGCTTTATTTGCGTCGCTTCTAAGGCTCAAAATAGAGCAGGAACTACAGCCTTTATTTTTACAGATCAACCCCAAAAGAGCGGAAGATCCAAACTTAAACTATGAGCTAAGCGAACTCCAAACCGAGTAAAGCATCGGATCTAGTTCTTTTCTTATTTTACATAGATCAAAACGGAAGCTAAGCTTCCATCTGTTAAGTATAGTAACCCATTTTCAGATGTTCAAAGCATATATTCCCCTCTCCCCTTTTGTGTGTGATTTCATTTTCTTTTGCTCGTGCTTTATCGGATATATTTTTCGTCTTCGGCAACTTCAAAGTGTTGATTTGTGCACATATCAAAGAAGCCGGGCCAGTAAGATTGTTCCTCTCATTGTAAATTGGCGGGATTTTATTATTATTGTTTCTTCATTTTAATACTCAATATTTCTTTGCATATTGTATTGCCTTTTTTCTTTAGCAATTTTTGTTTCGTTTAAAATTTTGAAATACAAAATAAAGGATCTGATTGATGATTGTTTTTCGTCAAAATTTTGGTGGTTAAACCACACCCCTACCTCTTCTTGTTGTCTGATTTGATTCTCTTCTCTGATTTGCTGAGGCCAGTCAGTACTACAACTATGGCAGGCAAGTAGGAAAAACTGCACTAAGAAAAGCCGTATCCGAAAATTATATAAAAAGCAAAATTATAATGCAGACAATGCTTTAAAGGTTTATTATTATATAAAGCAGCATCGACATATGATAACAACAATTTTGGGCAGCTGCATTCTTCAGATTCTTCATAGTAGAAGCTGAGAATTGAATTCTGCAGTTGGACGTTTTGCATCGTCCATAATGGATGCCCCTGGAAGTGTTCAACTACAAGAATTTGTTAGCTTCATCAGTGTATGAGATGATTTGTTCTGGTATATGTGGTGTGCAGTGGGTTTTCTCGTTTTTCTTAAATACAGTTAAAATATATCATTTATAGTTGTACGCCCGTTTTTCTGCTGTGTGAGAGTGATTTAGTGTACCGTCAGCATGTTAGTGGTTTGTTGTTATATTAGTGGAAGCATATGTGAATTGAAGATGTCAGCTTAATTTGGCAGGCGTCGGTGATCGGTTTTACTATCAGGTAACGTATGTTAATGTCTTGAAATTCCTCTTTCCCCAGAAAACCATGTCTGTTTCACCTACATTTAGATAGTGGAATTTCAACACGTAAAGTTTTTGTTCGAATGTTTTGAATATTGTTCTTTGCACTATAGTTGCTGCTAACTTTCAAATGCACGTTTTTTCCCCCTTAGCATTTTTGTTGCCCATTTCTCGGAAATAGGTCTGCTTTAAAAATTGCACGGAATCTCTTCAGTATGTCCGTTTTTTATTAAATGTAAGATTTAATGATTCACAATGTTTTATTTCGGTAACCATCAGTTTAAAGCTTCTTCGTTGAGTTCACAAACCGAAAGCCAGTACGCTCATAATATTTGCTTTGTGAATTAACAGCTAACACAACCATAGTAAATGCAGATTGTGTTATCAGATTGAAGGTTAGTTTTTTAAGTTCAAAATTGGAAATTACATACAAAGTGTTTGATTATGATTTTGGAAATATTAAAGAGAAATGCCCAGCAACTATATCTGTAAATTAAACTTTTCGTAGAGAGAAATGTTATGCCTCGGTAATTGTGGAAATTTAGTTTAAATGGGCTCAAGTGTAGAATGTCTACCACATATGAAAAGTAACCTAATCTTTTGGAAAAGAAGTGTGTGAAATCTTCTCTGCCCTTAGGCAGAACATTTCTGTAAATAGTCAATTTACCCTTAGATATGTGAAATTAACAGTATCTTAAAAACATGTTGTGATGTGCTAAAAGATTATCTTAACAAATGTTTTTTAAAGAAAAATAGCAATTAATCTTCTTGTATTGCATTTGTCATTTTTAAGTAAAAATTAATTATATTTTTACCATATATACCTTATGTAAAGGGTTTTTATTAAGAAGTAGGTAGTTTACCAATACTGTGGTATTGCAGTAAGGTTCCCAACCTTTCGCCATTTCAGTCCGCGAAGTGTTATTTCATGTGTATATGAGAAAGTAACTCCAGATGAAGTTTGATATCTTAATCCGATGCTTCAGCAAACATCAGGGAATAGTAAAATTAGTTGTGCTTACCTAATTTTTCTTGATTAATGTTAACTAGTGCGAGGCTGCGTTGTGCCTTGTATATTTTAGGAGCCTAGTTGCGTTAGGTCACTTAAATAGCATTTTGTGTTTGACTTTCCATCTCGCCTGCGTCTCACCCCCTCCTTTGAGGGCCTTTACTCGTCTTCTGTTTTACCAACTTTCTGCGTTTGGTACTCCTTTCGGACTTCTTCTATGCATGCTTCATGGTACTAGACTAGTGTGTATGCTGTCTTCGATGGTCCTTGGCTGAAGCAGGGTGCTGATGGGTAGGTGACCTTTCTGTCTTCAGGTCCGATAGCGGTTTTCCCTTTTTGGTTTCTTGCCCTCTCCTGTGGCCTAATGTAGGCTTGTCTCCCAGGTAGATTTGAGCACGTGATGTGAAGTGTTGGGCAAACCCACTTTTCTGCAACAGGGCGCCATTGGCCCTTTGTTTGCTTTTGTGTCTACCTACCTTTGAGGAACGAGATATATTACAATACATTATTTGATTTATTATTGAATGTCTAAAAGGTGTAAGAGAAAAATTAAGTTGCCAATTTCTTATTTTACCTGTCTGTTTTATTCGATGAGAAACCTGCTATTTTGTTCACCGGTTTCAAGAACGGAGAACGTTCTAAATTAGATCCATATACATTTATAAAAAAATGTTCACACATAACTTTTGAATGGACGGATCGATTTTGATCAAACATTTAGCTGTTTTCGAGGGTGTTCTCATGATTGCTCGGTCTTAGTACATACCACTATGATTCTCTGTGGCTTTATACTACACAGAGAGGAATGTGGACACAAGCGAAAAAAATGTTTTACGTAGAGTTGTTTCATGTATGTATAAGCTGCGATGGACTCTTTGATATCCTGTTTTCTTATAGAATCTACTGGCCCGTGGTTTACTTATATGTGGATGGTTATAATTAGATATAAGGAGGACAAATAAGACAATCCTACTTTTCTTAAAAATGCCTAGAAAGCTTGAATAGACTGATTTTCTCATAAGAAGAGTAACAAAGCAATGAATAGTATGAACTTGCTAGAGTCATATTAAAACTAGGTGGTATTCTATAGAGAGAGCTATCAAAGGAAACAGGGCCTGCCGTTTACCCAGTAATCAGAATAAAAATATCTCAATAATGTATCATTTCTGAATTCACTTTTTTTTATATATTTACATACTTTTCCTTAATTCACAATGGTTCATCGTGTCCTCAAATTTTGCAACGTTAATTTAAATCATTTCCCGACACCATACAATGAATAAAATTTGCACAGCGATGTACGGCGGATGATAATACAATATTCAATAGTTAATATAATATATTTCGATATATTTATAAATTTTAAAAAAAACATACTTTCGTTTTCTTTTTTGTATGAACTTCTTTATCCTAAAATAAACACTAGCCCGGAACGATGCTTCTTTTCACTGATTGCAGAATATTGTAGGATTTGGATGGCAAAACATAAGGTTGAGAAAAAGTATCCGAACACCGAAATAACGCGGAAAATAATTTATAAAAAAAAATCGAAAAACATTCCTTTCTTAAACAATTCGTTCTAAAAAGTAAACAGTAATTTTGTTTATGCATGATTAAAAGGAAAAGCATGGGGTGCGCCAGCTGAAGAATTCATAAAGTTGCAGTATATGAGCGCTCTTCATTTTAGTCACGCATCAATATAATAATTTTTGTTTATAATTTTAGAACAAATTGATTAAGAAAATTGTGTTTTTAATAAGTTTATTTCATTATTATTAATTCTCTGCTTGGTCTCATTGCTGAACCAACTTGAAATTTTAATACACTGAGTAAACGAAGTGAAAAGAAAGTACTGCGGATTTTAATATCATTTGTAGGTATTGAAAAAATTAGGGTGCTGAATCCAGAGCAGTCAGCCGGGTGGCCGAGCGGTCTGCGGTGGTAGGGCATCAGCTCAAAAGTCTCGGGTTCGATTCCCGGCATGGGTGTGGATTTTAAGAGCTAAAGGCGAATAGTGACGGGACGAAGTCCAAAGTTACTAGACTGGCCCACATAAAAATAAAGATTACCAAAATTTTACTGAATCCACAGCAGTTTCCTTTTCTCTAACTGCTTTCATTAGGACAGTACAATGGAATCTTAAAAATCAAGGGAAAAAATCACAGTCACTAAATGTATATGTCACTGAACGGTCAAATTTATAAAATTGAAGCCAATGAAACCAAATTCTCTCTTCCTGTTTTCCTTGATACACTAGTGTGAATCCCTTGAGTAGAGAAAGCAAACCAAGTGATAAAGATCTGTCAGTTTTAAACGCACTAGATTGAAGATGGCGGATATATCAAGGTTGGTGAAATGAAATCAGATATCAAGTTGTGCCCATTTACTTTGATTTTTTCGTTAAATAGGACCACCAGACAAACCATGTAATATGAGAGAAATTAAAATGTTTCGGCGGATACACTCACAAAAAAGTTACAATTTGTGGAATAAAACTATTTTAAAATAGAAAATATAATAATCAATATAACAGGTAAGGAGACATACAGGATGGTCGCAAGTTAATGGTGCAAACTTCGGCAGGTAATTATTTACATATGAGAACAAGAAAAAAGTTCCTTTGAAGAAAGTCAAAATCATGCATAGTTTCGGAGATACAGACGCTCAAAATCAGGATGGTATCGTCACAATTGACGCCATAGCTTGACACTCAATGACGTAATCGGTTTCAGTTTAGCAAACCATACTCCAGTAGTACCATCTATTTAAGAAATGTTTTGATTGAACAAGTTTGGCAACCTATGAACTTCATTGTCAAGGAATTAAATAGTTTAATAGAGCAAGCATAAAAGATCTCTTTTATGCTAAATTCGCCAACCATAAACATAGCGTAAATAGGTAAATTAGGTACCAGTTCGTGTGTAATTTGTGAAGCCAAAACTGCTTACGCCAATACTTGTCGAGATATGACGTCATTATGACTAACCGCCTGTAGCTCCGAAACTAATCAGATTTCCCAATTTCTTCAAACGATATTTTTCTCTCGGTTTGATGTAAATAATCTCCTCCTGGAATCTGACCCATTATTCGAAGGACACCCTGTATAGTAAATATGATACAACTTTCTTAAATCAGCGCAAAAATAAAATAAAATACAAATTTTATATACAAACTAAATAAATAAGAAGGCATATAGAGAGGGGTCTAAGGGAGTGAAGAAGAGGATATCACATTAAGTGGTATTACTACTGTACACCACCATTCTGTCTACATGTTATTTCATTTTGTATTGTGCATATAGTCTACATATAATACGTATTTCTTTTATGCTTTCTTTTCAGTTTAACTTGATGTTACCTATCCCTCTAACCCGCAACAGAATTTCATTGTTCATTTCCGAGGATCGTTATTATAAATTACAAACATGAAATTTTCCACTTGCTTGGCAACGGATGGCAGACTGACATTCCTCAGGCTATCGTTTCTGAGTTGGCGGAAATCGTGTCATAAACATCTGTTAAATTAGGATGCCTGAATGTGCAAACATGTTTCTTTGATGGAGCTTGCAACTGTTATAAATAAACCAGCTATAAATCATATTTCTACATGAGAATATCTAAAGACAGCGGGGTTCCACTCAGGAATCAGACAAGTTAACTCCGAAAAGATTTTCATTCCGTATATTCGTTTGCTTCTTCTATTGTCCTTTTGTTGTGAAGAAAGCATTTGAATGTCGGTGGAAATGTTTTTGCTAACAAAACATAAAGTCATTCTATCACATGATGGTACTTCGCGTTTCTGTAAAGCTATTAGCTAAAATACAATAAGAACCTTTTTATTTCTACGACTGTGTATTCTTTTGAGTATTGTTAACATAAAATGTTATGGATATATATATATATATACACGAGATTTTGCTGCTATGGAAAATGACTCAAGGTTAATATTACAAAGAACATATCTTTAAATTTATTCACTCTAAAAACACACAAAAGTAACAAAACACTTTGACTTAAACACTAAGTGCATAACATATGTTATTATTGGTTGCCATTGAGAAACAATGGCATATCAATGGGCTGTACTATAGTTACCTGAATATTTCTGTCACATACTAGAAATAATAAGAATATTTGTGTCACATATATGTCATGTTATATATAAGAATATTTTACATGAGGCAAGTGTTCCCCATACTAAAGCGTATAGGGAACATTACGCAAGGAACGTTACGCGAGAACAAAAGGAAGGATGTGTTTTTCCAACTCATGCACACATCTGATGTAGTCATGTCATCTCTGTGACAGAAGTGTCAAGTCCTAATAGTGAGGGAAAGTCTTCCAGCTCCTTTGCTCTAAGTATCCCAGTTATGAGATACTAGTGAAGATCTTTCAACCAAAAATATTTGTGAGAAATATTATTCTATGCATGATTCTATGTAAAATTAACAAGAAAATGGAATATTTTTTTATTTTTACTTCATTTAAATCCTTATTTAAAGAAACAAAAGGATTACAATTGCAAATAGTTTTTTTTAAATTTTCGTTGTGTCTTTTCCCGAGTATCTGGGCCACTCGGGTGCGGACCCAAAAATAGGGGGCAGTTACCCTCCCTGAAATTTTCACTGATATAGCCATTGTTTACAATTGATAATAATAGATCTAAGCATGAGTTACGTAAAATAATTTTGCTATTATCATAGAGCTTGCTTTGTTTTCAACAATCTGTCTTTTTTAATTCTCAGCTCTATTTCAATTATAAGCGCAATTGAGAGAAACAAATGTTAATAAGATTCGTATCAACATGCACGGCAGTGCATGAGCCAAGTTCTTCACGTCAGAAAACGTCAGCACTGCCAGAAGCATGTTATACAGGAACAAGAGTTTATGGCAAAATCGACGATTTGGGGGCCCCGTAAGAAAAAAGATGTTAAAGATAGGAATATGAGCTTTTGCCGTTAAGGAGATATGGTAAATATGTGCAGCTGTACAAAATTTCATATTCGTATCTCAAACTATGTTCTAGTTGTGGACCCTGAAATTGCACATTTTAGGCTAACTGACTCACTCACTCACTCACTGACTGACTGACTCACTCATCATATTGTTTAGGGTGTTTGGAGTAAGCTAGAAACATGAAATTTGGTATGAAGGTAGAGGATGATAAGTAGATAAAGGAAAAATTCCGACATTTTGAAAAAGTCTCCATCTTGGATTCAAAATGGCCGCCAAACCTAAAATTTCAAAGAATACACAGCCTAAACGACTAAAGATAGAACAGTGAAATTTGGTATGAAACTACATCATTGATAGCAAATTAAGAAAACTTTTTAAAAATTTCAAAAAGTCGCCATTTTGGATTCAAAATGGCCGCCAACCCTAAAATTTTAAAGAATACACAGCCTAAACGGCTGCCGATAGAATAATGAAATTTAGTTGACACTACAATATTATTAGTAGATTATGAAAATATTACAAAATATCTCTAAAGACGCCATCTTGAATCCAAAATGGCGGGCGTCATAAATCCATTTTCCAACTGCTTGAGCCAGAGATACGAAATTTGGCATAATGATGTATTATCAAGAGTAGTTTAGGAAAACATAACAACGTTTTAAAAAAATCACCATCTTTGATTCAAAATGGCAGCTGAAATACCATTTTTTACATCGTTCGAGATAGAGAAATGAAATTTGGTATGGCAGTGTATCATCACGAGTATGTCACGAAAATATAAGAAAACGTTAAAAATGTGTCCATCTTTTATCCAAAATGCCCGCCTAAGCCCCACTTTATAACGACTGAAGCTAGAGAAACGAAATTTGGTATGAAGGTGTACCATTACGAGTAGGTTAGAATAAATTCGGCTCGTCTCCCCTACTAGGGTACAGTTCCCAGCGGAAGTTAATTGCGATAAAGGGGTGCGCCCCAGCGAGGCCATCTTGGAATTCTGGGGGCAGCGCCCCAATGAGGCGAAGCGAGTATATGCATTACACAAGTGTAAAAAGCTGCGAAATACGAGCAAAAGCACCAGGGGTGTAAACTGTCCAGTCAACTCCTTCAACCTTAAAAAGTGGTGAAATGGAATATGGATAAGCCTAGTTCCTCGCGCCAACTTCCAATACTCCTGCGTGTCCCACCAAGTTTTACTCGTCA
>JAGDQP010011601.1:0-15748 GCA_022664845.1 Lepisma saccharinum
CATTGGAAAGTGAATTGAAAACAGTGTTAGAGTGGGTGAGAGACAGACAAGAAACATTGGCAGTGAAAGATTATAGAGAGGTAATTGACTACACAAGTAAAGTTGTAATTGAAAATGAGTGTATTTTATTTAGTTTGGATGTTAAAGCTATGTTTCCAAGTTTAAAGAGGGCTGCTATACTTGATATTGTTAAGGGTGTCATGGGGGAAGAAAGGTTGGAAATGAGAGAAAGTTAGGAAAGCCCTCAACTTAATTTGGGATTTTGTTTTTTGCAAAGTGAAGAATGACATATATAGAATTAAGGATTAGTCCTGTGTTATCTGATATCATTATGAATGTATGGGAGAGGAAGGTGGTAGAGAAGGGAAAAGGGAAGATTAAGTATTTATGTAGATACGTTGATGATTGTTTTGGGATATGGGAAGGCTCTAAAGAAGAATTGATAGAGTTTGTAGAAGGCATTGAGGATAAAGAAAAAGGAATAGAGTTAGAGCTGGAGATAGAGAAGGGAGGTAGCTTATGTTATCTTGATATTTTAATGAGTAAAGAAGGGAGGAGAATTAAAACTCAATGGTATCAAAAAGAATGCAATGCTGGTATTTATTGTAATAAGAAAAGTAATGTGGATAAAAGCACCAAAACTAATTTTATAAGAAATATATTGACAAGAATTAGTAGGATTTGTAGCAAAAATGTAGAAAAGAATGTAAAAGCTTTTAAGGAACAGCTATATGAGAATGGGTATAGTAAAAGGGATATCATTAAGGCATCTATGGGTTCTAGGGGAAGAGAAGGAGAGGAGGAAGGAAAAGAGGTGGTATGGAAAGGCATTATAGGGTTGAGAGGACACAGAGATTATTAAAAAGATGTTAAGAAAGCAGGGTGTGAGAGTGTACAGAAAAGGTAGTAGAAAATTGTTAGATTTGGTCAGAAGTAAAGGAAAGGATAAAGGGAAGAAGGAGCAGAAAGGTGTCATTTATTGTATTAACTGTGAGGATTGTGATATGAAGTATATTGTAGAGACGGGTAAATTGTTGAAAGAAAGAATTAAACAACATAAAAGCGATGTGAAATATGGTAGAGAGAGTAATGCTATATTCAAACATGTAAAAGAAAAAGGACATAATGTGGACTGGGAAAAAGTGATTGTGTTAGAACATGAAGATAGTATGTGGCCTAGAAAATGGAAGGAGGCCTGGTAGATAGAAAAAGAAGTAGATAAGAACTTAATGAACTGGACCAAAGGTTTTAGCATTAATAAAGAATGGAAGATTATTGTTGACAAACACAGAAATATGTGTGTTAATTGAGGTGGTAGGGGGCTCTAAGTTTGCTTCATGTTGATTCTCTTTTGTTAACATGGGATGTTTTATGGCGTCTCTGATTGACTGATTGTTCCGGCCAATGGGGAGGCTGCTTGATCGGGCGTCTCGGCTTGCTTCGGCCAATGAGGGAGCAGGTAGATTATTGGGCATGTATTTATATGTGTGTAATTTTTTGTACAGACTCAGTGTATGTCTGATGAGGATCTTTGCTAGAAGGTCGAAACGTTACGTGTAATTTATTTTTTACGAATAATATAGTCTTGTTCAGCAGTTTCAGTCTTTTTTATCTTAATTGCAAGACGTGCAACTATGTTTTCTTGTCAAGTTAATTTAAAGTCATTGTTTTTACTATCGGAATAAACTGATTGAAAATCTGTGTACCACGAATTAGTAACGAAAAATTTATTGGAAATGTGTCTTTTACTTTGTTCGATGCCAACACAATTCTGTGAACCCATACAAGACCTGATAAAAGACGTTTTCAAATTAATAATAATAATAAGAAGTTACTCTCCCAAAATACTTTACAAGTGACCAGCTCTGTTCTCTATAAAAATAGTTGTCTGGACACAGTATTTGGTTGTCCAAAACATGGCGTTTCTGTTCAATCTTCCATAAGGGTTAATGCTTTATCTCATCTTTAAACCTGTTTTCTTTGAAACTACAAAAATGTTACTTATCAGGTTCTGACATTCACCCACAGAATTACAGTGTTTTTTTTATCCTGGGGCGCTAAAATACATTTTGTGATAAGTGCTTCATGAGGAATGTGTCAATTTTGAAGAATCTTGGACTGGACATCAGATATTTCCTCGTTCAATCAGTGACAATGTGTTAGGTCAGTCAACGGTGCAAATTTCAATGAAGCCACTACTGCCGGTCCCTCTGGTAAATCATCTGTAATTTGTTCCCCTGGAGAACTGCTGATACACTCAGGAATTTCACTATCCCACTTATGATAATTTATTTTAAAGCTCCCTGTAACAAGGAAATATAAACTACTATATTTTAAATAAAGATGTCACCTCATACTATCACAATAAAATTGTCTTTTCATTTTTTACTTAGAGCAATTGAGTAAATAAAAGCAATTCATAAAACAATAGACTCTCCTGTTTAACGGGATTTTGAGTGCTCTCATGGCTGTCGGGATAAAGAAACAGAACCCACAACCCAAAGGATTTAATTTCGCGAGTGGATTGGTTGAACTGTGACATTTTCTTCAAAGAACTAGGCGTTATTAGTATATACAACTAAATCTGTGTGTCTTCTGTTAAAAATCTTACTTCTCGACACTACTTAGTGTAGGCATTTTATGAAAATTAGGTAAAAATATTTATAAAAGCATGCAACTTGGTATGCATATAATATTTGGCCACCCAAGTAACGTACTGAATAAAAGTCTCCAAAAATTAAAGTTGAAAGAATGGCGGCCATTTTGTTCTTTAATTTTCGTGGGAACTAAGCAACACATTGAAAAATAATTTGAAATTAAGTTTATTCAGCTTAAAATTATGAATATTTTTGTAATTACAGTTTTTTTTCTATTTGACCAATCCTAAAGCCACAAAATGACATCGAACGAGATGCGCTTTCTTTTTTTTTTTTTTTTTTTTAAGTCAAAACCTGTAGATCAGTTTTTAAAAATTTTAAAAGCATATTTGTTATATAGAAAATACTTGGCCTCCGAAGTAACACATAAAAAGTCTCCAAAAATCAAAGTTGTGCCAATACGGCTGTCATCTTGGGAAATGGTGACCAATATTCACTTATTTTCAGTTTTCACAAAAACTATGTAGCACTTTAAATATGTTCTAAATTGGTTTGCTCTGCATAAAAGTACTAATCTTTGTTATTAAGGCCTTTATGCTCTAACCACAAGACTGTAAGTAAGTCTTCATTTAGATCGTACATCGTACAATTTATATCAAGTTTTATTTTATTTCATATTTTAAACAACAATATAATGAAAATTCTGACATTAAAATTTAATTTCCCATTTAAAATCAACAATGTAAACAAAATTAAAATTATTTATACTTCCATTTTAACATTCACTAAAATTCTTTATAATCGCACAACGATAACATTTCTTACTACGTATTTCCATACGTAAAATACGTACTTCCCATATCAATCAGGAAATATCAGTTAAATGAACGTATTTTTCTAGTTGAAGCATGCCACTTTATTTTTCACATATTTACCATTATTGAATATAATAAGGACGATACGCCAGTGTTCAATCACTATGCAATAGCATTACCACTAATAATACTTTCGCTGTATTTATTCTCGTGTGTCACCGTGTACGCGCGTGTGTGTATTTGTAAACTATCGAGCCAAAAAAAAAGAAAGAAAAGAACAAACGGTTGAAAAAAATATACCGTTTACTCTAATCTGGAATAGAGCCGACTGTGCCCGAATCTGGAATAGAGTCGAATGTACCCTTATCTGGAATAGAGCCGAATTTACCCTAATCTGACATAGAGACGAACGTACTCTAATGTGGAATACAGACGAGTGTACCCTAATCTTGAATAGAGCCGAATGTGCCATAATCTCAAATAGAACTGAATGTGCCGTAATCTGGAGTAGAGCTGAATTTGCTCTGATCTGGAATAGAATCTAATGTACCCTAATTTTGAATAGAGCCCAATATCGACACATTTCCTCTCTTATCGCACTTGGAGAAACTATTATATATTTGTGAAAAAATCGACAGGTGACTTAGTCCCTGCATAATGCTATTTATTTTTGTAGTTTTAATTACAGACTGACCTAAAACGGACTATCAGGTTCGCTTAAAACAATTTATTGCTTCAATTTCTACAGTTTATTTGAAATCTTATGAGAAATTACAAACTACAAACTATTTACTATTGAATTGGTTTTTCTTTAAGGAAATACTTAGGTTGATTGAAAGTACAAAATATCACAATAGATGGCAGAAATTACGTACTAAATAAGCAACAAACACACTAATACTTCTCGTTCTCATAGATTTAGTAACGTTGTATTCTGTTTAATGCTGAATAATTTACTATGATAACAATAAGTACTACTCATCTACTATTCCTATAGATCAATGGTTCTCGACCCTCTTTTTGTTCGCGGCACAGTAACGTACGAGTTGGCAATAATACAGACGATTTTGTCACTAATTGTAAGGCGTAAAAATAAAGATCTTTTTGTTTCTTTTTACAAAAAAAGAAATATTTATTGATATTATTTGAATTACTTCTTTTAACAGCAAAATCACCAGGTCTCAGAAGTTTCGCGGCACACCGGTTGAGAACCAATGTTGTAGATACATCAATCATTATTTATTGAATTAAATAGTTACAGATAAAAGAGAAATAATTGAATCGTTATGAAAAGTTATTCAAGCAGAATCGTAAAATGAAACATGTTTTTTTTTATGGGAGTAACTTTATTTAAGTGCTCAAATCGAATGAAATTTCCATTAATAAAGGTACTTAAGAGTAATTTTGAGAAAGGAACCAAAGGGAAGAAAATTTCTAATTATTGCCTCAAAATACTTACCTTACGCACATCCTCTTTCGATCTGAAGTAAACTGTGGAAAAAAAACTTGCGAATACGTACTTTTTGTAGCCTAGTAGCAAAAATTTCACTGTTACTTTCTATACCAGTTTTTCGGTGGTGTTGCTGGAATTTGTCCACATATGTATACATAAAGTTACAAGAACATTTAACATTATGACCATGCATGTTGACAAATACGGTTGTGGTACATTCAAACTACGTTTTAGCTTTTACGTTTTCATTTATATCCTGGTCTAAGCAGACAATATTCAAGTGAACACATTTGGTTAAATAAGCCATTTACTTAATTGTTTTTTTGTTTTCAGAGAAAATCTGGATTTTCAATTTAAATAATTTTTTGCCTCTAGCTACCATCCCGGTATTTGCATGGTGAACCTGAAGAAAATCCTGGAAAACCTCAGTCAGAATCAACAAAAGGACTCAAAGCTATATTTGTTTCCCCAAAAACACGGTCCACAAGAAACATTGATGTTCTTATCCAGAAAACAAAGATTTTTTCCGAATACGCATGTTTTCAGTAATCATTCGCTAAAACTGTTTCTGCGTGAGGATAAAGTTGTTCGTGACCAATATCAACAGTAGACGAATCAACATTGCAGGATATGTTATAGTCGTGGACATCGAGTCTCTTCCTGTGTGCGTGATCACGGGTTTAATTCCTGCCGTGATCTATTGAACCTAGCCCAAATTACCCGAAACTGTAGGTCCTTTTCTTAGGAACTCACTAGCTTGTTTAGGACTTCAATCAATCTAAATCATCACTCAAGACGTCTAAATGGCACTCAAGTTCACTGCCATCCAAAGCCACCCAGAATCTTGCGTTGACTTTCCATCCTTTATTGGATTATTTGCAGAACCTAAAACGAAGAATAGTCACAATACTATGTTGCAGATTTTTGTCTTTGAAAGTAACAATAGCTGAAAGAAACTTGATTCAGGCAATTCAGTACAATTTTAGAAACATATAGTTTTATTTACTTGGTAATGGCTAACTTTTAAGAACATAGAGTCAAATCAACACGAATATGCTGGTAGTTCGCTAGTCAGCATCTTAAAGAGTTGTCAGAAATTGCTTTGAAATTGCTAAACAGTCCCCCAGCATCTTTGGCCTAATTTAAAACACTTTTCTCCCGTTTATCGTAATACAACTAGACACACAGACTCAGCTCGAACGATCCATAAAATTGATTCAGATATATTATACCAGTACTCTAAAGTTGCAGGACCGTAATGATAATGAGCAGGGATTCCGCCAGGATTTTCAGTTGGAGGGGGAGTGTAAAATCAAAATTGGGAGGTGGGGTGAGTGGAGTTTTGCACGGTTTCTATCGATTTTTGACCGTAACAATTTTAAAGTTGGGGTGCTTAAGAGGATTTGGGGGTGACACCACCAAATGGGGTGGTGGTGGAAACACAGGAGGAATATTATCTCAGCTTTAAAATCGATGGAAACACTGCTGTACCCTTCCCCCGATAATTTTGTTTGTACACCTCCAAACTGTATATCTTGGAAGAATTCATGAGTAGCAAGCATTTCATAACATTATTTGTATTTGCTACGTGGAATGTCTGATTCACAGAAAGAAGCAATCGAGTATTCATGAGAAACACGGCAATCATATGATTACGTGTACAGTCTGCTCTGAAATTATTTTTTATGAAGTATGATTTTTAATAATTTGATTCCGTGTAGTAGTTGCGTCTTCCTGTTATTGATTTTTTTTAAGGTACTTTCTTCCACGACTTCATCTTCCCAGTTTTCCATTTTCAACCCTATCGATCCATGTAGGATTTTAAAGGTGATATCATGAAAATGTATGTGTCACAAGAGTGAAACGTTATACAAAGTACAGATCTATCTGGCGGCCACAATTATCATTAATCATTCACAACATGCTGAAGACGGGCCTATGAATGATTGTATGCTATTTTTTCCCTTTCAATGTAATATTATTTACATATTTTTCCTCTTGTATTGTGTATTTTTATGTGTTTGGCTTCTCATTTTTTTTTATTTCATTCAGACTCGATTTTAATTCGCTTCAAGGTCTAAAAGATAGAAAAAAAAATATGAAAAAGATAGTGCGTTTTGTGTATGTGGAAAAATATTCACGTATGAGTGGAAGTATATTGAGGCTTCAGGGCCACACTTCTTTTTTTTTTTTATCACTTAGGATTCTCCCAACATACACGCTGGTTTCCTGATAAAAAGAGAGCTTTCACATTCACACGATTGATCGTATGAACGTGGGCATTATGAACAAGCAAAACGTTTTCTGGTTAAGCAGTGTTGCTAACTCCATAAAATAAATTATTTAAAAAAAATAAAAAAATGTAGATTTCAAATAATATCTTGTATTTGCATTGAATAAGATTGTTTGCAACACGTGTCACTCTGTTGAACAGACAAAGAAGTGCAGCAGTGCAACAAATAGTGCAAGAATACAAAATCAACTAAATTTTTTCATGTCTTTACAGCTACCAACAATCACCGGGTTAATATTTGGACCAGGTCTAATCATGAGACGCGGTCTGACCCGCTGTGACAGTGTTTCTTTCAGGGGGTGACCGGGTCCGGAGGTGTTACGTCCAGAGTCCGATAAATACGACACCGAAAATTTCCATGTCATTATATTTCCGAGATAGGCCCAATCGGGTCAAGTTTCAGACCGGGTCACCTATGTTCGGGTCAGACCGGGTCATAGGGTCAACGAAAGAGACCCGGTTTCAGAAAGAGACCCGATGTTTTCATGTTATTCCCATTACGAAGAAGTGTATTTTCACTAAATCAAATGAGTGAAACAATTTGGACACTAAAATCTGAAATAGTCAACAATATACTTAGTTTATTTGCTATTACATTGCATCCTCCTTTCTAAAGTAAGAATACGCTTGAAGATATTTGCTACCATACCTATTGATATATTACTACTAATCCACTAACCGCCAATAGCTGTAATATAGCTGACAGAGACAGAGTATTAATATGGCACATGTATGAACTCTAACGAAAGCAGCATTTAATATCAGAATCATCAACACCATTAGCATTCGATTCTTCAAGGGAAATTTGAGCCTTCTGTATTCGTCCCGGACTACGGTGTTTCTTTTAATAATGCTATACATGAGTCGTACAGTTCCCTTTTTTCACTTCCTTGCATTTTCTTTGAAAGCAAATGTCCGAATTATTCTTTTTTTCTCTATTTCTTATATCACGTCTAGTACCTATGACCGTGAACTTCGCAGATAAACATTGTCAACTCAATCCGCTTGATATATTTTGCTTCATGTTAGTCCGAGCATAATATTTCACTAGATGCACGGATTTTGATGAAACTCTTTGCATTTCATAGATGACGCACGCGTAGTAATATTATTGTAGTATCTTTGTACGTATAGGAGAACGTTAGATGGAAATGGTAAAGGCTTACTGTTTAGTGTAACTGTTGATTCAACTCCCTGTGAGATAAAGAACCCGAAGAGGACAGAATAATCACAATGTCACCTATCTTTAAGAATAAGTTCTCGAATACATTGGCTCGAATATATTCTGAAAAAATGATAGTCAATTTTGCTTTGCTATAACATGTGAAATTCGAATGTTGTTATTATTGCGTCCTTATATAATGATTTTTACTAGAATTATTGATGACTTTTATGTATGTATTTTAGACTTTTTTTTTAATAGGTAGGCCATTCACGTTTCCCGCGCAGCAGACGACGATTCTGTGACGTCACGCCGAAGACGCGCGGGTTTCTTTGAAAGAATAGGCGCTTGTTGTGTAGTTAGTGGTGTCAAAGCTTAGTATTCTTTTCTTTCTTCAACTTTTACAAGTGACATATATATATATAATATAGTATATTTATAGGTGTGCATTTGTGTGTATATAGCGTATGCAGTGTGCGAATTAACGGGAGGCGGTATGCCCGGGATTTCTCCCCCCCCCCCCCCGGGCAAATAAGTTTCCCTCCCTGACATTTATTTTTCGTTCCTGCCAGGGATAAATTTATCCCTCCTAGAAGATGTTTCGATCAAGACTAGATAGAAAATCGGAACATTTTTATTTGACAGAAGTTGAAACTATTTTATTACAAGGGTATATGAACTTTTACTGGCAGTTATGAAGCCTGTTTGGAAGTCATTTCTTTTGTGATGTTTATGAAATAGCTTAAAGATTTAGTACGATTGATTTGATTTGGTAACCTCCTATTCGAAAATGGGACTCTCTTTCCGCTGGTCTAGTGGTTACCGTCGCTGACTGCTGTTCGTGTGGTTCCGGGTTCGATTCCCGGCTCTGCCAAGAGATTTTTTCCAAAGCGAGAGGGTCTAGAACGGTGCCTACTGCCCACCCAGCATGGTGATGCAATTGGGGAGCTGCTGTGAATAAAAGACAGTGGCGATCACAGTTGAGAGCTTCAGCTCTCCTCTCCCAACACATCTGGTCAGCGTGGGAGCAGTAGACCAATTCGTCCCTTCGAGAGAGGTCTCATCCAGTAGTGGATTGAATATGGCTATGATATATACGGTATATATATTACCTTTTGAAATCCGTGCGTTATGTTTTATCCCCCCCTGGCTAAAAAGTTTAATTCGCACACTGTTTTGCCTCAAATATGTTCAAATGTTTGAAGGTTTATTCGAACACTCCAAGAAAGCATTTTCGCTACTGTGTAGAAACTTTAAAGTGATTATTTTATTTGTATAAAGATTTTACAGCACTCGACGCCTGCAGATTGTATTTTCGTATCTCGATACGGCAATAATATCGAACTAACTACTACGGAACTTTAAACAAAATACTACGCTGTAATACGCTAAAAACCTTTTAAAAACCCTAAAATATGACTTTGTTTGAAATCCTAGAACAAACAATAAAACCTAATTTGAGTTTTTTGAAACCTACAAAAATTCGGAGCTAGGTGATAATTATCGCTGTATTTGTACTTACCATGAGATGTAATATAGTTAGTCAATCTAAGTAATAGGAGTTGGATTTCCTCCTGGATTTGAGTCATGGAATATGTTTCTAGTTTTTAATGGATAAATCACAGTTTCGTTGCGCATGAAATACGATCCGAGAAACTTGCTTGGTAAGGGGACTGACACTTCTGCAATTCTTAATTTCAGATGCATCTTACTAGAGTTTTGCCGGGCCAAGTAAGATGCTTTGTACCACAGTCCATTCAATACAATATCACGAAAGAGGCAATTTCAATCTTTTCTAGAATGGACCGTAGTGTATTGATGTACAATAGGCCCTCATCGCCTAAGGTCTCATTACATCGGGATAAGAAATCTAATTCCTTTGAGATTTCTTCCAGCAGGTTTTATTCCAAAGGCAATGACTCCCTTCCCGCCGTTGTCCTCGATGCAATGTCACAGACCTAGTTAAGTGCAGAAGTTTTAAATCTCAAAGACGATACCGACTGGAGTTTCAATGTCGGTATCCCTCGCGTCCGAACCCTCTTTAGGAGCATATAGGACACATCTTGAATAGTCAGCGGAATACCCCCTGGTCTCTCATGGTGATCTGTCCTTATGGCAAATCATCAGAGAGACCAGGGAATGAACTCTCCTGACAATTCAGGATGTTTCGTCACAAGCAGAACCGTACGGAAAGTTAAAAAAAAACTAAGGATATTTCTTAGTAACAGCTGTTTATTGTTGTAGAACAATCATGTGTCAGTGGAACAGTTGTGACATCAACAATACTCAATCTTATTTTACATTTGATTTATAACAATGATGTTAGAGTAATAACATAAATAATTTATTGCAATTTTTATTTTCAATTTTTAAGAATATGTTAAAGCAGCTGCAGAGAGGCTGTGAAGAACCTCGATTGAAAATAAACGCAAAGAAAACTAAAAGAATTGTAATAGGAACAAATGGATCCACAGCAAATATCAACAACAGTGGGAACGAAAAGGTAGAACACCTATCCGGTTTCAAGTATCTGTCAAATATTATTACAAGTGAGAGTATGAAATACGAAAAAATAACATCAACAACGAAACAGAGATGAAGCAGAATGGATCAAGTCAGAAGACGCTGAATGCGAAAGTGCTGAAGAGAGTAACAATACTGAAGGCGATAAAGAGAGAGAAACTGGTCAGAGCATTAGCTGCATAGAGATTGAACATTAAGGAATATAAATAAAATTATGATAAGGCAACACGAGGAACAAGACGGATCCAACACCTAGACAATATTAAGGAAGATAAATCTATGCTGAGGAAAAAAAGGAGAGTGCTGAATGGAGAAGGCTTAATGTGAGTTGAAAGACAGCTTTCAGTTCAACATTAATACCTTAATCAAGTAAAAAATGACATGACCTATCGCTACCACACTGGTTAAAATAATGATATAAAATTTGTGCTTTTTTATTTTTTGTTTGCAGTTATTTCTCTACTAATATCCTTGAAATCTTTCCACCTATTCTTTACAGTTTTACTTTATTACCCATCTTCTGTTTGCACGTTAAATCAATAGATGCCACATTGTTCCAATTCAGTGTGCGAATTAACGGGAGGGGGTGGTGCCCGGGATTCCCCCCTGGCAAATAAGTTTCCTACCTGACAAATTTATTTTTCGTCCCTGCCAGGGATAAATTTATCCCTTCTAGAAGATGTTTCGATCAAGATTAGATAGAAAATCGGAACATTTTTATTTGGCAGAAGTTGAAACTATTTTAATACAAGGGTAAATGAAGTTGTACTGGCAGTTAGGAACCCTGTTTGGAAGTCATTTCTTTTGTGACGTTGATGAAATAGCTTAATGTGAAAGATTTAGTATGATTGATTTGATTTGGTAACCTCCTATTGGAAAATGGGACTTTCTTTCCGCTGGTCTAGTGGTTACCGTCGCTGACTGCTGATCGTGTGGTTCCAGGTTGGATTCCCGACTCTGCCAAGAGATTTTTTTACAAAGCGAGAGGGTCTAGAACGGTGCCCACTGCCCACCCAGCATGGTGATGCAATTGGGGAGCTGCTGTGAATAAAAGACAGTGGCGATCACAGTTGAGAGCTTCGGCTCTCCTCTACCAACACGTCTGATCAACGTGCGACCAGTAGACCAATTCGTCCCTTCGAGAGAGGCCTCATCCAGTAGTGGATTGAATATGGCTGTGAGTTTTATATATATTACCTTTTGAAATCCGTGCGTTATGTTTTATCCCCTCCTGACTAAAAAGTTTAATTCGCACACTGAGCGTATGTGAAGATGTGTGTGTGTAAAATTGCTTTTCTAAACAGTGAATAGTAGTCATAACTGTGCAGTTGCTCGGTGTTAGAACACTGGTAGAACTAACTCAGGAGTTATATATCATACCTTGCCTAAAGATATATTGATACAAAACGAAAGGCTAAAATAAACGTAAGGAATGCGAGAGTTTGTTCGGCTTATTTCCTTCCAGAAGGTTACGAAGGAGAAATAAAAAATGAACTTTTGGGATTGCCTTTACAGAAGACGTTACAAACAGATGCCATTCCATCACAGTACATATCCACTTGGCAGAAAGACGACAGGATAGAACAGATAAGTTATATAAAAAAATGTAAATATTTAAATAACTTTGGGGTCGTTCAAGTATTTCGTCAAAGTGGGAGGAAGTTGAACTTTTGCTTATTTTTGCTAACAATGGGAGTGGGTCAGAGCAATGCTTACGTAAGTTAGAAAAAAATATGTTGTTTAGTGATATTTCTTTTTATGGACTTTTGACATCTAAGGCTCAGGGCGGGATAGAGGAGGGGAAAGGATTCGGGAAGGTGTCGCCCAAGGCCTAAGTTGAAGGTACCATACAGCATTTGAATGAGGAAAAACCCTGGGAAAACCTCAGTCAGGATGGTCGATCGCTGACATTGAATGCACTACCTCTGTCGCTTACCACGGCTGCCCGGTTGATATTTGTTAATGATTTAAAACCTATTCGCTTAACATGTTGGTATAGGTTTATACACGTGAACACAAAAGGGCACGGTTATTTTTGCTTTCAAGGGGGAAGGGGGCCTAAAATGACTAAAAATATGCTTACATCATGCACGAACATACTGTACCTGTTCTATGGATTACACAGGCAGCTGCACCTTAGGCCTGTAACGTGTCTGAGAAATGTTGTGTCTCTGCAAGCGCCAAAGCTGCGGGTCTCTTATGTTGACTCAGTGACTCGAACATGGGTGATCCGGTCCTAAAGCTGACCCGGTTCTAAACTTGATTCGAATGACTCTTGGCCCGATCTTGACACAAAAATCACCAGGCTTACGTATAGGAACTTAATTTTGGAGAGTTTTAAAAGATTGTAATGCTTTTATGCTAATCAATACTTCAAACAGATTTTTTTCTTTTAAGAATAGCCTTTAGCAGGGGAATATTTGCACACCTCCGGCGGCATTTTCGTTCTTACCGTGGATATGAGACTATTTCCATATTTTATAGGTACTTTTTGGCGTCGTATTTTTCGTACTCTGAGGAGTAACACCCCCCGCTCCTTCGTGTCACCTCTGAAAGAAAGAATGTTCAGACACAACAGTCAGTGTATACGGAGAGAATTGAATTTCTACTTCGCTCTCCGGGTCAAAATCGGATCATCGGATGAGGCCGGGTCCCAAGCATAGGCCTGGTGAGCCGTTTCAGCTCTGGCAAACATTCTTCACGGCACTTACATGGTTAAATCCCTGGAAATCCTCTGTCAAATTAGCCGGCAGCAGGGCTCGAACCGACTTGTCTCCTCAATACCATTTTCAAGTCTACACCCGTAAGCACTAGATAGATCATGAAGGCTGGGTATCTGAATGAAATTTTGTGGAGATATATGCATTAGCGTGGGTATCATAAATACTGCATTAATGTACAACGAAGGCTACTTTGTTGAACTCCTGCTTATTCTAATAATTAATTATCTCGTTTTTGATGCGATCGTATCCGGTCCGATTTCCTGTGGGATCGATCTCATGGAATTTCGTTGTTATAATATTGATTTAGTAAACTGTTCATAACATATTTGAAATATTTTGTAAGAGCACTAGGGCTATGATAATTTCACATTTTATTGCTCTGTTTTAGCTAGGATAATCCTCCAACACCACGTCGTCGGTCTGTACTCTTGAACAGCTTTGATAGTAAAATCAATGGATAGTTTTCCTCGTGAGTGAGAAGAATGAGTCAATGATTGCTAGAACTAGGTCCTACTATGTAGAGTAGGATTTTTCATCTGGCGTGACCCGACAAAATATAAAAAAAAACAGTAAACGTAATTAATTATGCAGATCGCTATTACGAAATAAAACACATACTAAAAAAGAACAGTTTATAACTTACAATAACAATAATATATAACTTAATATAATAAACATGTCACATCACCCTTCTGCGAATAGTACGTGAGAGGAAAACAAAAACAGTTGTAACTTAGTTCATATTTTATACCGTGAATAAAACCTTCGATGTGTTGAGAGTATGTTACGGTTACGTGTAACTTACTGTCTGTTTGATGAAACGCACCGGTCTAAACGAGTTTTCCATTTTCAAAGCAGTCCTAAAATTCCATACCTTTCAATGGCTCCCTTGAATTTTTCTTCATCTCTTCCACATCTCAAAAGTTTTCTTTTGAGGATTTTTATTTTCATTTGGGGGAATAAAACAAAGTCACTAGGAGCAAGTTCTAGTAAATATGGCGGGTATAAAAGCTGGACCATGTTGCTTTCGGTTAAAAATTATTTCACAATCAAGGTTTTGTCTGCTGCCGAGGCACAAATTTTCCTGCAGCTCTTTTCATTTGCAATTTCTTGCTCAAAGTCCGTTGGCAGGAACTCCGGGGGCGCACCAAACAAATCAACAAGTTCATCAGTGTTTCTGGTACCACGACTTCACTCGACAACGCTGGTCGGTAGACTGATGCAAAAGGATCCCAGCAAGAGGCAGCTAGCGGCGGAAGCATGTACTACAACGGATTCGGCCACCAGAGAAGGATTCCAGTTGCTTTTGGGTCTTCCCTCGTATCTATATGTGATTCAGGATTACCATTAATATAATCATAAAATATATTAAACAGTATAACAAATAAAAGATTTGACTTGATATGACAATAAAAGACGACATTAAACATACATTTTTAGTGCCCAAATTTGATGCTTCGTGCGTATTTAGGAGCAAATGAATAAAAATAGTGTTTAATTTCAACTTGTAATGCATTTTTCAAAAATATTAAATTTTTTTGAAAAGCTAATTTTATTTTCAGAGTTTAGTGGATTTTTTAAGGTAGTTAATTGTTTTAGAAAAAGATAAAATAATTTTATTTTCGCTTTTCGAAATACTTTTCAAAGGCAGTTAATTGTTTTTGAAAAGTTATATTTTATTTTCATATTTTAGTGAAATTTTGAACGATTTTTTTTTTTTTGAAAAAAGTTAATTTTATTGTAATATTTTAGTGAATTTTTAAAGACTGTGAATTATTTTTGAAAACTAAATTTTGTCATTCACTCTTTTATTTCACCGTTGACGAAAATTTAATCTTATATTTTTAAATTTTTTTTGTGCATTTTTAAGGGAAATTAATTGTTCTTATACATTTAATATATTAATTTTAAATTTTATGCCTTTTCTGACGGCAATTAATTATTTTCAAAATAGTTAATTTTATAAGTAGTGCATTTTTCAATGACAATCAATTGCTTTTTTTCAAAAGAAAATTTTATTTTTCATTTTTTACTGAGTTTTTAAAGGAACTTATTATTATTTTTTTCTTTTGAAAAATAAGTATTTCATTTTATCGGTAATTCCAAACAAACGATTCATTTATAGTTATATTAATAAAAAAACTGTTATTTCTTTTACACATTCATTTGTTTTTCTAGGAGA